>RJWM01007618.1:53628-77184 GCA_004363535.1 Dasyprocta punctata | reverse complement strand
GGGGATGAGGGTGGGGAGTGGGGGTGGGACCACAAAAATAAATGAATAAATAAAATTAAAAATCATTTTTCTGGGCTTTCATGAGGTCTTCCTCTTACCTTGAGTTCAATGGCATTGATGAGTTTGCCACACTTGTCACACTGATCACCCCGGGCCTCTTCATAGCCACAGAAGGGACACACACCTTCCACAAAGCGGTCAGCCAGGAAACGGGCACACTGCTCACATCGCAGCTGCTCCACGGTATCTTCCAGTATAAAACCGCGTGCCAACAACCGCTGGAACATGTCCTGGGTGATTCTGGCAAGTTGAGCAATGGATGGAGTGGCACAGTCAGAGGAGGTATGCACCCCTCCCTTTTGTCACTCAACCAGGGAACTAAATTCATTCAGTCCAAGGACCAAAGAAACAGGGCCGGAGATATAGCTTAGTGGCGCAGTGCCTGCCTGGCAAACAGAAGGTCTTGAGTTCAATTACCAGTAACAATAACAAAAATTAAACCAAAAGCAAAAACAAAATGCCAAGAACCAAAGAATTGGAGCAGGGTGTGGTGGGACATGCCTATAATCTCAGCACTTGGGAGGCTGAGGCAGGAGGATCACTGAGTTTGAGGTCAGCCTGGGCTACAATGTAAGTTCAAGGTCAGCCTGAACTGCACAGTAAAACCTTCTCTCAAAAAGAAAAAAAAAAAAAAAAAAAACCGGGCGTAGTAGCGCACACCTTTAATCCCAGCACTCAGGAGGCTTGGGCTACAATGCTAGCGCAAGGCGGGCCTGAACTACATAGTGCAACCCTGCCTCAAAAAACTAGGGCCAGGAGTTTAGCTCAGTGGTTTACGTGCCTGTCTCACAGGTGTGAGGTTGTGAGTTTGATCCTCAGTACCGCCAAAAAAAAAAAAAACACCAAAGAATCAAGCAGAAAGCTGACAGCCAAGGCCATCTACTCCTCATTACACAATTACTAAGTTCAGAACCGTCACACTTTATTTCCCAACTGCTCACACAGTCGTCCCTCAGCACTCGAGAATTGGCTTTTTTGAATTTAGACTAATCTGCTTTGTCTTCAGGACTGCCGCTCGCTGCTCTCTAGTCAGTCCCACATCAGCTGGCAGTGTGTTTTGTAGTTTTTTAAAGGAAAAGTATTAAGCAAAGAACAACAAATATATTTGTTATAAACACACACAGGTATGAAAGGGAATGTCTGAAGACCGGGGCGGGGTGGGGCCGTGCACAGAGGAAAGGAGGCACTAGAGGAAAAACAGGTAAGTCCTATCTCTTCCTTCCTTCAGTCACTCCGATTGCCCAGTCAGAAGTCTGCACACACAGAATCCCTCAAGAAGACCAGATAACTGCCTGGAATATACTTCAGGGCAGCATTCAGATCCTAGGCTTAGGAGTCCCTCGGTGTAGAAATCAGCTACCCTGATTGCTTCCATCTCCATAATATTCTCATTGTTCTCAATCCCAGCCTTCAGCGCCACTTTCTGTCTCATTAGAGAAAACCTACTTGGTCTGGTGTGGAGTGGTGGTGCGACCAAAAATATCAAATGAGATATTAAACCAGCGGTAGATGTCAGCATGGATGGCATGATACTTGTCACAGATTTCCTGAGGGGTTAATCCTTCTTCCATAGCCTTGGTCTCTGTCGCGGTACCATATTCATCTGTCCCACACACGTAGAGGGTGTTCCACTGGCGGAGGCGAGAGTACCTAGAAGAGAATAAGGTAATCATATGAGGGCTCCTACTCAGCAGCTCCCTTGTCCCCAGGATCCCTCTAGCACCCACCCTTGAAGCAACTTATTGCTTTGGGGCCCAACCCTCCCTCAGGAGGTGTTTCCTCTAGCAGCTGGCTCCACCTGGCAAAGACATCCGCACTGAGGACACAACCAATGATGTTTCCTAGGTGGGGGACGTTGTTGACATAAGGAAGGGCACTGGTGATGAGCACATTCCTTTCCCCAGCCACAGGCAACCTGGTAAGGAAGGAGGAAGAGACAGGTGCACAGGGGATATACAAGGGTCAAGAAACAACAAAAGTGCACAGAACACTCAGACACAGCCTTGTTGTATTATCAGATGTTCCTATACATCTGCAGTCTTTCCTCACATGAACCCACAGGACAATAAACTCGCTCAAGGACCACAACGTTCCCCACCACTGTGGGTAAGGCCCCGCCCACAGTGAGCAAGCCTCATGCCCTGCTGTGTGTGCTGCCTGTGCCTCACTCCAACACTGATTTCTGTCCTTTTTACTACAGTGACATTAGCTCATTTTGGACTTATAAACTTCCCAGGTATTGAAAAACTGTCCCTCAGCTCTGTCTGATTATCACCACTGTCACTATTCAAGAAGAGTTTTCCAGAGCTGGGCATGGTGGCGCTTGCCTGTGATCCTAACCCCAGTGACTAGAATGCTATTAAGTAACACCTGGGAAGAAGAGGTCAACTCTGGAAACTATACATATATTTTTGTTGTTGTTGCTGGTGGTGGTGGTACAGGGGATCAAACTCACAACCTTGCACTTGCCAGGCAGGTGCTCGCACCACTGAGTTAAATCCCCGGCTCCTTTTTTTTTTTGGAGACACTGTGTTGCTGTGTAGTTCAGGCTTGCTTTGAACTCACTGTGATACTCCTGCCTCAGCCTTCCAAGTGCTGGCATTTCAGGTGTGTGCCATCACACCTGGCAATTTTACAGCAAATTTACTCAATGCAGATCTAATTTCTCCTATATTAATTATCCTCCCTCCCCATAATTAAATGCCATTATTATTTCTGAAATCCAACTGAGAAATCTCCTTCAGAAAAACCTTCTTTCATTAACTACTGGCTTCCCAATGTCCTGAATCCCTACCCACTTTGTGGCACAACATTCACCTAGCATGCCCTGGAGTCAATCCCCAGCACCATGAAAAAACTCCAAAGCCAAAAAACACACACTGACTCATTTCCCATTGACTAACCACACTCTAGTCACTGACCTTTTATCAATTCCCTCACCCCTGCCTAACTCACCTCATCTTGCCAGTCTTAAACATTCCTTTTTTTTTTTTTCTTTTTCTGTCTGAGACAGGGTCTCACTCCGCAGTTCAGGCTGGCCTTGAATTCACTTTGTAGCCCAGGATGGCCTTGAACTTGCAACAGTGCTGGGATTACAGGCATGCACCACCACACCTGGCTTAAACATTCCTTTTTAAAGAGGCCTCTAAATTAGTGTCCGCTGGCCTGGGCAAGGTGGTGCATGCCTGATTCCAGCACTGAGGAGGCTGAGACAGGAGGACCACCTTGAGTTCATGGCCAGCCTGAGCTACACAGTAAGTTCAAAGTCAACTTAAACTACATGGGAACACCTTATCTCAAAATAAATAAATAAATAAATATCCTCTAATCTTTCTGCCCTAGCATTCTGTTCTTTTTCCTTCATGAAAATCTGTAATTAAGCTGTGTTGGTGCTGCATGCCTCTAATCCCAGCACTTGGAAGGCTGAGACAGGATTGCTATGTGTTCAAGGTCAACCTGGGCTACATAGTAAGTTTAAGGCCAGGCTGAATTATAGAGCAACACCTTATCTCAAAAAAAAAAAAAAAAGGAAAGAAAGAAAAACTGATTATACATTTGTGTGACCATTTTGTAAATATCTGCCTATCCCTTTGGAGGCCAAGTTCTATGAGTGCAAAGGGCCTAGTTCTCCTCTGTCAACAATTTCCATGTGTACAAAACCAAGCCCCACTCCTCAGTGCCTACTCACACTGGATTCTGTTGGGGCCGAAGTGGGGGAAGACTTTCTAGGCCCTTCTCCCAAGCAGTCACAGCTGCAGCAATCTCATCTTCAGATAGGGTAGCCAGTTCCTCTTCCTATGAAAAACGGACAGAATTCCTTACCAGATAAAGAAACTCTTTCCTTGCTATCAAACAACTAAAACATCCCAAGGATCTGAGGATGTCCAGTTCTGTTCCAAACCTCAGGCTCATTGCTGACAGCCCTCCCCTCAGGTAGGCTAGGCTGGGGCTGCTTTTGGAGGTAGGGCCGGAGAGCCAGGACACCCTGCTGTTTTAGCACAGTTTCTGCAGCTCGCTGACACGGCTCCTGGGTACTCAGGGTCTGGAACCAGCTGCGCAGGGCACCCAACTCCTCTGTGGACATGGGAGAAAACAATCAGCAAGCAGAAGGATTTGGTTGAGCAGACAGCAATGGACCCCCTCATCTCTTCTGGAGGTTTCTCCAGGCGTTTTCACTAGTTCCTTCAGCCCTTCTGTTATAGTTGCCCAGTTAGAATGCACCTTGAGGTAGACCCTCAATATTGTACTGCCTGTTCTATAACCACAACACCAAGCCTGGGGTTGAGGCTTACAGTGAAGAGACATGCACAGTTCTCACCAGGAAGGTAGGCTGGGTCTTGAAGTAATGGGTATAGTGCTCCCCACAAAACAATGTCAGCTAGAGATTCTGTTTCCTTGGTTGGGGGGGAAAAAGGTACATAGATGAGGCACTCATATTTTTCCCAGTAATAGCAATATCTAATAATTACTGAGGACTTGGTACATGCCAAGTACTGTTAAAATACTTTATTATCACTTAATCCTCATAATAACTCAGTGAGGTAGGTATTCATATCACTTCAATTTCACAGATGAAAAAAACTTTAAAGAGTTTCAGTGTTTTCAAGATCACACTGCTAGTAAGAGGAAAGTTAGGGTTTGATCACTCTGAATATAGTTCTCTCTCTTAATCTTTATATTATAAGCCTTCCCCAAATCCCATCTGAAGACAAACTCACCCCACCAAGGAAAGGACAGTTTTGGCGACTCAAACTGTGGTCAATGTGAGTCAGAGCTCTCCCAAGTGGGTCAAGAACATCTTCACCCTTCTTGCCTTGGACCACTAAATAATACAGGGCAGCAGACAAAGCTGGCTAAAATGCAAAGGACAAAAGTTAGGACAAGCACACACAGCCAGGGCCCATCCACCATCATATCTTCATCCTACCTGCAGCTCTGTTGCCTCCCATTCCAGCCACTGGTTGGTGAGGTCATCTGGCTCCCAGCCAGATAACAGAAAAAAATATCTGCCCAAGGTGAAAACAACAGAAGGTAGAATTAGAGGGGCCCATTTATCTAGCCCATTTCTCTCACCCCTTAATGAAACAGTGATTACAAATAAGTCACACAAAAGGCAGTGAGGCCTGTCTTAATCCAGCCAGCTCCCCACACCAAGGACCAGTACTGACCGGCAGATTGCACTAGTGGAGAAGAGGTAGTTGCCACTATCCAGCTGCAAAACAGGGAGCTTAGGCTGGGTCAGGAACGGGACCACACACTCTGATGCAGAAAAGGAAAATGGATGGGGGAAAAAAAAGAAATACTTTGTCAATTTAGAGCAACTTTACAATGTTTCTGGAAAAAGAAGAAAAATGGGCAATCTCAACCCAGAGGTACCAGGATAGGACCACTAAAAGAGGGTGGGTCCAGAACATGCTGGAGAGGCCAACAAGTGTTCAGTTGAGACTGCTAGCTGGAAACAACAGATGGCACTGCAGAGAGAAGGTGGTGGTTTTGGGACAGTGCTGCAGCTGAGAACTGAAACAATGTAAGGCAATTAAGGTATCCTGGGAATGATCTTAGGTCAGAATGGGAGAACAAAATTAACAGAACTAGAAGACTGACAAGAGAACGGTTTAAGTCATCCAAACAGTTGGCTGGGAATGAGAACACGTAAACTAAAGTCTAAGTATGGATGTGTTAGGAGGGGGTGAGAGGGGCTTTCTAAGTATGACAAAGATGTGCCTGGAGGTTTTCAAATGAGTGACAGAGTGGAACAGGTTGCCTGAGAGGTATAAACTTAACACTGGGAAAGGGAGAGTGTGGATTACTGGGATGAAGCGGGAATCCAGAACACGAGAGGGGAGGCTAGAAATGAGAAAAGAATATATTGAGTTACTAAGGGAAATAAACGAAGAAAGATGCGACGAGGAAAGAAGACAGAATGGAGTAAGCAAGGATAATGGGGGGAAATATCGATCGGGAGTGTGTGGTAAAGGGATTTGGCCAAGACACCTGCGAGGAGATGCCCGGCGTGTGCCTGCCCCGCCCCATCATCCACCGCCCACCAGCACCACCCGGTGTACCTTCCGGACCCACAGTGCTGATGAGCAGCTCTGCCCGGCCCTGGGCTCTCCCGGCCGCAACCAGGACCGGGAGACTCCCCGGGGCGCCCTCGCTCACAAACAGTCTCATTTCACCGACAGTCCCACGCTGATGCAACCGGAACCAGCCTCCCGCCTTTGAGTTGAGCCGCCGCCGCGAGGCACTCCGGGAAATAGAGTTCTGTTTTACGCAGTTGGCTCGCGTTGCGCTCCTGAAAAGACCACTATTTCTCCCATCATGCAGCGCTTAGGAAACAGGAAAAGGCTACCATCGAGACGGGGACGCTTTAGAAGCGGTGCTAGCGCGGCACTTACAGTGAGGCGTTTTGAGATGACGGTTAGGGCTCTATGGGCGTTTACGTTTTGAGTTAGAGGGCGGTGACTGAAACCGCGCCCTCTTCTTGTCCCGCAGTTTAAAGAATGAATGAAGGGACTGTCTCGACTGTGGCTACTCGGCAATCGCTGACTCTCAACAGTCGAGTTATTACTATGCGCTTACTTTGTGACCAACTGCAAATTACTGTAGATATCCTATCAGCCAAAAAGGATGTGGCTAATAAAAATATTAACACTGGCCTACAGCTCATAAACGGCTAGCCAATGCAGTCAGAGGGAGAGGAGGGGATCTGTAAGAAAAAGGTCATTGAGGGGGAGAAGGCTGTTTGACAATAAGATTACACAAGGAAGCAAGCACATGTAAGTAACTGAGAAAGGAACCGTTCTTATTCATCTTTGTATGCCTATAAGAATAATTAATATGGGATGGGCATACAGTACTGTGCTTGCCTAACATGGACAAAGTCCTGGTTTCTGTCCCCAGCACCACAGGAAGAAAAGAAAATACTTAATAGCATTTATAAGCCAGGCATTATTCTAAGCACTGTACATATATTAATTAATTTAATTCAAAACAAAACAAAACAAACCTCCAAGATTCTGGGTCTTTTTATTTTTTTATTTTTTGAATTTGAAACTTTTAATGGGCATTAATAACACAAATAAAATAAGATCTTAACTTCCACCAACATTAGGATATTGGGAGTCATAAAAATTAACAGTTTGTTAGAAATTATTATTTTGCAATTATAATTTAGAAAATTTTGTGAGGAAGAATGTAGTATCAGTCTCACATATAATTTCTATTGTATCCAAATAAACAAAAATTTTTAAAGGGGAATTTTACTTGGTCTGCCAACCATAGAAACAACCTTTTTAAAAAATATTTTATAACAAAAAAAGAATGTATAGGACATTAGAAAAACATCAGCAAGAAACACAAATGTTATGAATACTATATATTTTTTTATATTTTATTAATAATAAAAGACAAGGCAGAAGAGCATCCCCCATACTTGCTACATTACCTGCTGTAAAGAGATGCTTGGGTTGCTGACCAGAGGCCTGGCCAAATCTACAAAACAAAAGTTGGTTGATGTTCCTTGGTTGCTATCAATCCAGCCAGACCTCCGAAACAGCAGGTTGCTTGCAGGGGGTGGGGGTGGGGGGGGATAGAGTGGGGGGGTAGTGTTTGTCCCTGATTCCAAGCCCACACGCCGGTGCCGCTCATGCCAGGCAAGGGCCCCTCGAGGGGCCCTTCTCCTTCTCCTCCAAGGTCCTGGGGTCAGGACCCCGGAAGGCAGTCCATATTGCGTCCTGATCGGTGCCTGCACCGCTCAGGCTGGGCGGGGGCCCCACGAGGGGCCCTTCTCGTTCTCCCACTATATTATTTTCAAAAGAACAATTCACAATAAAAATGAAATCTGGAAATGACCCTTTGAAAACTACTTTTCACTCAAAATTCTTTAACTATCTTAAATAATTTTCCATATACATTCATAGATTTTTTTTTCAGTTTGTCACACAAGTGAAACAATACGATGGTTACATGTGTGACTTATTTAGTTCACTGATAAGTATATTTTCAAGGCGCATCCATTTAAGTGTGTAAGTGTCTAGTTTATCGTTCTTTATAGCTGAGTAGTATTCCATTATACAGAAATACCACATCTTTTTGGTCCATTCCTCAGTTGAGGGGCATTTAGGTTGTTTCCAAGATCTACCTCTTAAATATTGTGCTGCTATAAACATGGGTTTGCATATATTACTATGGTATGATATTTTTACTTCTTTTGGGAAGATACCCAGAAGGGGAATAGCTGGGTCAAATGGGACCACCAATCCTCGCTTTTTGAGGAAACTCCACACTGACTTCCACAGTGGTTTCACCAGCCTGCATTCCCACCAACAGTGGAGAAGGGTTCCTTTTTCTCCACAGCCTCTCCAGCATTTGTTATTGGTTGACTTCTTAATACTAGCCATTCTTTCTGGGGTGAGGTGGAATCTCAGTGTTGTTTTCATTTGCATCTCTCGAATGACCAGTGCTGTTAAACATTTTTTCATGTATTTATTTGCTGTTTGTACTTCTTCATCTGAGAAGTGTGTGTTCATCTCAGATGCCCATTTTTGGATTGGGTCTTTAAATCTTGGAGGACTGATTTTTTTAAGTTCTTTATATGTTCTCCTTTATCTGAGGGACAACTGGCAAATATTTTCTCCCACACTGTGGGTAGTCTCTTCACTCTATTGGTGATTTCTCTTGCTGTGCAAAAGCTTTTCAATAGGATGAGATCCCATTTGTTGATTCTTTGTGATAGTTCCTGTGTAATCTGGCTTTTGTTCACAAAGCCTTCGCCTACACCAATGTCTTCAAGAGTTTTACCTACTCTATCTTCCAGCAGATTTAATGTTTCTGTTTTAATGTTGATATCATTAATCCATTCAGATTTTAACTTAGTACATGGTGAAAGATATGGGTCCAGTTTTAATCTTTGGCATGCAGAAAGCCAGTTTTTCCAGCACCATTAATTAAAAAGGCTATGTTTCTTCCAATGAATGTGTTTGGCACCTTTGTCAAAGATAAGGTGGCTTAGTGTGTCTGCAGTTGTTTCTGCATCTTCTAATCTGGGCCTTTTAAAACTAAACCTTAAGAAATTTTGTAGAAAACTATGTGTGGTGGTGCATGCTATAATCCTAGCCTCTGAGAGACTAAGCCAGGAGAATCCAAATTTGAGCCCAGCCTGGGCAATTTAGCAACTTAACAAAACCCTACCTCAAGAATAAAAAATAAACCCAGGATCGGTGGCTCCAGCCTGTAATCCCAATACTTGGCTAAGGCAGGGCGATCATGACAAGTTCAAGGCCAACCTGGGCTACATAGTGAGTTAAAGGCCAGCCTGATTGATAGTACATAGTAAGATCTTGTCTCAAAAAAACCAAAGATAAATAAGTAAAATTTTTTCAAAGGAATGGGGATGTAACCCAGTGCAAATGCCCTGGGTTCATTCCCCTGTACCACACACACACATAAAACAAAACAAAACTTGGCAAAGGAAACCAAGCATGGGGGTAACACACCTCTATTTCCAGGACTATGGGAGGCTAAGGCAGGAAGCTTTCAAGTTCAAGCCCAACCTGGGCAATTCAGTAATTTAGTGAGACCCTGTCTCAAAAATAAAAAGAGCTAGTGATGTAGTTCAGTACAAAAGTCTTGAGTACTCTACCTCTATCTTTCCCCTTTGCAACCTCATAAAATCCTCCCTCCCTGAGCTTTCGAGGCCTGACATTTTTTATAGGGCTTGATTCCTTTTCAGTGCCTGTTGATGTAAATAAATCTGCTTCCAAATCCTGAAGAAAAAAAAAGCCCTGAGTTTAATCCACAGTCCCACAAAATAAAATAACATTTTAAAAAGCTTTGCAGAAGGAGCTGGGGTATAGCCCAGTAGTAGAACACATGCCTAGCACACCGAAAACCCTGGGTTCAATTCCTGGCACCACCACAGAAATGATTTAGGAAGAGCGAGAGAAAGCAAGAGAGGAGAAGAGGGAAGGAAGGAGAATAAAAGAAAAAATATTTCAGCTTCTACTCAGGCTTTTTGGAGCACCCTGGTAACCTCGAGCTGCCATGCAGGAGGGGCCTCGTGTCAGTATTCTGTCACATAGCTCCAGAAGATCCCACCATCCAGGCATCCCCATCAAGGTGCCTAGATTGTGGTTCCAAACCAATCCATTCTACCTACAGAATATCAACAAATAACTCACTGTGGTTTTTGCTTTGTTTTGTTTTTGCTTTTGAGACAAGATCTTCTTATGTAGTTCAGACTGGACTTGAACTCACTAAGTAGCCCAAGCTGGCCTCTGAACTCATGTCAATCCTCCTGCCTCAGCCTCCTGAGTCCTGGAATTACAGGGTGAAATTACAGTCACACCTGGGGTTTTTGTTTGTTTGTTTGTCTTGTTTGCTTTTTGAGACAGGACCTCACTATATAGTTCAGGCTGCCCTTGAGCTCACTATGTAGTTCATACTGTCCTTGAACTTGCAGCAATCCTTCTGCCACAGCTTCCTAAGTGCTGGAATTATAGATATGTGCCACCATGCCTGACAGTCAGTGGGTTGATACCACATGTGACAGAGAAGTCACTCAGTGGAGCCCTATCCAAATTTCTACCCCATAACATAGCTCTGTCAGCTATAATATGATTGTAGTTATTGTTATACACACACATCAAAGAAAAGCCATAATAACTATAATGAAGTAATTTTTCTCATTTTACTGGGGAGGGAACTAAGGTACAGAGAGCTTATTTTGTGCTAGGAACTGTACAAGATACTGAAGATACAATTATCAACAAAATAAATCTGCCAGACTACCTGAAGGTCAGAAAATCAAATCTTCGTGTTTTTGTTTTTCATTTTGTTTCTGTTTTGTTGTGAGACAGGACAGAAAATTTTTAAAAAACTTATTTTTTGAGACAAGATCTTTCTATATAGTCCAGACTGACTTGAACTCACCGTGTAGTCCACACCCGGCCAGAAAATTAAATCTTTAAGGGATGATGAGGGAGGGAAAGCTTGCCTTGGAAGCTCCAAGTTAGGGTCCCTCTAATGGTGTGAAAGGCTTCTGCAACCAGGCATGGTGGCACATGCCTACAATCCCAGGACTGAGGAGGCTGAGGTGGGAGGATCCTTGCAAGTTCGAGACCAGCCTGGGCTACAAAGTGAGTTCAAGGCCAGTTTGAACTCCATAGTGAAACCCTGTTTAGAAAAGGCAAAAAAAAAAAAAAAAAAAAAAGGCTGTTACATATGACCTTTCAGCTGAGATCAGAAGGATGAGTATGAGTTAACTAGGTGAAGAGTGGAGGGAGTGCAGAGGGGCAGGGTTTCAAGAAAAGGAGCAACATACACCCTTCAGGAATGTGAGGAATTAGTGTAAGGCTGCAGAGTGGACTTCATGGGGAGTGTGAGAAGGCTAGGCAAGAATGTGAAAGGCACTGTAAATTACATTGTAAAATTTGGACTTTAAGAACAATGAAAACTTTTTTTCTCCCTTAGTACTGGGGATTGAACCCAGGGACTCATGCATGCTAGGCAAGTGCTCTACTGAGCTACATTCCAAACCTATTTTTTCTCTTTCTTTTCTTTCCATCATGTTTTATTTTGAGACAGGATCTTTCTGAATTTCCCAGGCTGGCTTTGAAACTGTGATCTTGCTTCAGCCGTCCAAATAGTTGAGATTAAGGTGTACACTACCACACCCAATAATGATAAGCATATTTGTGTTTTAGAAGGTCTCTGTGGCAGCTATGCCAGGAATAGACAAGAGAGGAACAGAACTGTAAGGAAGGAGATTAGTTAGGATGTTATATCATCTGGACCAAAGAGTTGGTAAGGGCCGGGAGTTTGGCTCAGTGGCTTAAGTGCCTGCCTGGCAGACGCGAGGTTGTGATGTTTGATTCCCAGTGCCGCAAAAAACAAAACAAAACAAAAAAAACCCAAACAAACAAACAAAGAGGTGGTAATTGTAGGGATAAAAGGAAGTAGGTAGGTCTGGGGGTGTAGGTCAGTGCTATAGCACTTGCCTAGAACACTTGCAAGACCCTGGGTTCAATACCCAGCACTTCCAAAAGAAACACAAAAGTAAATAAATTGGAAGAATATAAATTTCAGTGTTCAGAATTCAGCTGAATCAGTGTGGATGGTAAGGAAACAATCAAGCATACTCTGTGCTCCAACAGATTCTAGTAATTTCCTCTGTCATAGGGATTTTTTTTTTTCAGCACCGGGAATTGAACTCACAACCTCGCGCCTGCCAGGGCAGGCGCTTAAGCCACTGAGCCAAACTCCCAGCCCTAGTGTTTTGAGGCAGGGTCACACTATGTAGCTCAGGCCGGCCTTGCGCTCACGTTGTAGCCCAAGCCGGCCTCGAACTCAAGGCACTCCGCCTACCTCAGCCTCCCGAGTGCTGGGATTAAATGTCATAGGGATTATTATCACTCTTTGTTCTATTTGTTATAAAAGGGCAGGGACCATATTTCCATTGCAATTACAAAGTCTAGCACATGGTTCCTTCCTGCCTGGAACATAGGGTAGTAAGCATTCAATCAATAATGTATTCAATCAATAATGAATGTAAGTGTAACTAAACAGTGGCATTGGAAAAGAAACAGGTTTGTGGGGAAGGTTAACACATTCAATTTAGTGCATGTTGAATTTGTAGTAATTGTGAAATACCCAAACTGGGCATGGTGGCCCATGCCTATAATCCCAGCACTCAGGAGGCTGAGACAGGAGGATTGCCATGTGTTAAAGGCTATGCTAGGATACACAGAGTTCAAGGCCAGCCTGAACTACATGGTAAGACCCTGTCTCAAAAAGAAATAAAGAAAGAAAGAAAGAAAGGAAGAAAGGAAGAAAGAAAGAAAGAAAAGAAAGATGAGCTGGGGCAGCCGGGCGTGGTGGCACACGCCTTTAATCCCGGGCTACAACATAGTGCGACCCTGCCTCAAAAAACCAGGGCCGGGAGTTTGGCTCAGTGGCTTAAGTGCCTGCCCTGGCAGGCGCAAGGCTGTGAGTTCAATCCCTGGTGCCGCAAAAAAAAAAAAAAAGAAAGATGAGCTGGGGATTTAGCTCAGCGGTTCAAGTGCTTGCTTGGTAAGTGCAAGGTCATGACTTTGATCCCTGGTCCCAAAAAAAGAAAGAAAGACCCAAGAGTTTTTAAGTGGATTAGACGAGTACTCTCAAGAAAATAGATGTAGGTACTTGGCTGGGTACGGAAGTTGTTTGAAAGAATAAGAGCACCCAGAAAGGGTATGTAAAGTGCAAAGGATGCCGGCTCTCAGGCAGGTTTCTGTGGTTTGTGGAACAGGCAGGAGAAGGTACTTTCTTATGTTGCCGAGAAGAAGCTGTCAGAAAGGTAAGAGGAAGGGAAACCAGCAGAGTATTGTGTGAGAGGTCAGTTGCCTGCTGTTGAGATGTCAAGCAATGTAAGGACAGCTATGTGTCTGTGTAAGGTCAGGATGATTTTGGAAAAGAGTGACCTTGGAAAGGCAGAGGAGTGAGGGGAAAGGAAATAAAGACCCCTATGTGTAGGCAACACCTTCAAGAAGTTAGGGTTGCTGGGCATGGTGGCACAGGCCTGTAATCCCAAAACTCTGGGAGGATGAGGCACAAAGATAACGACTTTGAGAACAGTTCAAGCAGTTTAGCAACTTAGTAAGACCTTGTCTCAAAATTAAAAAACAAAAAAAGATCTAGGGGTGTGGCTTAGTACAAAGACTCTGGGTTCAATTCTTGGTACTGAAAAAGAAAAAGGAAGTTAGACTATAAGAAGTGAGAGACAAGGGTTCAGTAAGGGAAGGTTTGTTTAAACACAGGAGAGACCTGGATATATTTAAAAGTGAAGGACTGGGGTATAGCTCAGTGGCACAAGCCTACCTGGCAAGCGCAAGGCCCTGAGTTCTATTCCTGGTACAAAAATAAAAGTGAATGGGGCAAGGCTGGGCAAGGTGGCTCACACCTGTAATCCTAATGCTTGAGAGGCTGAGGCAAGAGGATTACCATGACTTCAAGGCCAGCCTGAACTGCATAGTGAAACCCTGTCTCAAAAAGCCAAAAAGCGCCCCCACCCCCAAAAAAAGTGACTAGGGCAGTGGTGGCTGCAGCCAAGCATATGCTCACACATCAGTACAGGCTTGCCCTCAGTACCTTTCTCTGTGGCAAAAAGAAGGTCTAGTTGGATCCCAGTGAAACCAATGAAATTGCCAAAGCCAACTCCCATCAGCAGATCTGGAAGCTGGTCAAAGATGAGGTGATTCAAAGAATCAACAATTTGGATCTCACCCTATTTAAAAGCTTTTTCATAGCAAGAGAAACCACCAACAGAGTGAAAAGACAACCCACAGAATGGGAGAAAATGTTTTCCAGCTGTACCTCAGACCAAGGATTACTATGGAGAACATAAAAAGAACTAAAAAAACATCAGTCCTACCAGATTTAAAGACCCAATCCCAAAATGGGCATCTAAGGTGAATGAATACTTCTCAGATGAAGAAATACAAACAGCAAATAAATATGTGAAAAAGTGTTCAACATCACTGGTCATTCAAGAAATGCAAATTAAAACAACACTGAGATTCCATGACACCACAAAAAGAATGGCTAGTAACAAGAAATCAACCAATAACATGCTGGAGGGACTGTGAGGAAAAAGGAACCCGTCTCCACAGTTGGGGAGAGTGTACGCTGGTGCAACCACTGTGAAAATCAGTGTGGAGATTCCTCAAAAAACCAGGACTAGAGGTCCCATTCAACCTAGCTATTCCCCTTCTGGGTATGTTCCCAAAAGAACTGAAAACATCATACCACAGTGATATATGGGCACCCATGTTTATAACAGCACAATTTGTAAAAGGTAGATCTTGGAAACAACCTAAAAGCCCATCAACTGAGGAATGGATAAAAAAGATGAGGCATTTTTATATAATGGACTACTACTCAGTCACAAACAAGGATAAACTGAAGACTTTTATAGGTAAATAGATGCAACTTGAGAACATACTCATTAGTGAAATAAATAAGACACACAAGTGTAAACATCATATTGTCTCATTGGTGTAACAAGCTTAAAGAAAAAACATATGTGCCTGTGTATGTATATGTATACAAAAAATAGTTAAGATATTTATACTAATGATTTCTCTGAGTTCACTGAAGAGAAAGATTTGTGCCGGTATTGTTTGGACAATTGAATGCAGATGTCTTGTGCTGTGGGTGAATGATTTGAGGATGACAAAAAAAAAAAACCACCAACAACAACACTGAGATTCCACCTCACCCCAGAAAGAACGACTAGGATCAAGAAATCAAGCAATAAAAAATGCTGGAGGGGTTGTGGGGAAAAAGAAACCCTTCTCCATTGTTGGTGGGAATGCAGACTGGTGCAACCACTGTGGAAGTCAGTGTGGAGATTTCTCAAAAACCTAGGACTAGAGGTTCCATTTGACCAGCTATTCCCCTTCTGGGTATCTTCCCCCCAAAATTAAAAACAACATAACCCAGTGATATGTGTGCACCCATGTTTTTTGGCTTTTTTTTTTTTTTTGTCTTTTTGAGACAGGGTCTCACAATGCAGTTCAGGCTGGCCTTGGGCTCCCTTTGTAACCCAGGCTGGTCTTGAACTTGCAACAATCCTCCTGCCTCAGCTTCCTGAGTGCTAGGATTACAGGAGTGTGCCACCATGCCCAGTTTGTGTGCATCCATGTTTATAGCAGCACAGTTTGTAATAGCCAGATCTTGGAAACAACCTAAATACCCACTGATTGAGGAATGGATGAAAAAGATGTGATATTTTTATATAATGGAGTACTACTCAGCCATAAACAAGGATAAACTGGAGACTTTTATAGGTAAATAGATGCAACTTGAGAACATACTCATTAGTGAAATAAATAAGACACATGTGTAAACATCGTATTGTCTCATTAGTGTGGAAGCTGAAAGAAACAACATATGTATATGTGTACGTATACATCTATAACGAATAGTTAAAAGTTATATAACTGATTTCTCTGAGTTCACTGAAGAGAAAGATTTGTGCCAGTATTGTTCAGACAATTGAATGCAGATGTCTTGTGCTCTGGGTGAATGATATGGGGACAGCAATGCACAATGTCTGTACCATTGTTGCCTCTTGATTGACATGTTTTGAAATTTTGTTTTAGTATTCTTTCTTTCTTTTTCACCTTGAGATAAAATAAATTTGGGGAAAAAAAGATGGGGTGATTGTTTAAAAGCCTGTGGCTGTCCATTCCCAAGGTTGATCCCAGTAAAGACAACTTGGCTGACCAGAAGGGCATACACACAAGCATAGTAAGTGAAAGTACTTGAATGACAGAATATGTTACCTGGATGAGGAGGATGTAGATTCTGCAAAGGCTGCTCAGCAAATACCAAGAATCTAGTATTGACTCCCACTTGTATAATAACCTGACCTGAAAATAAAGGCAATGTGTTAAAACAAAACAAAAACACAAGTGCATTAGCCCACAGCTATCGAACATGCCTGTAATTCCAGGTACTTAGGAGGGCGACGTAGAAGTATTGCAAATATAAGGCCACCCTAGGCTATGTAGACCATACATCAATACACTCTACCAGCTCAGTGGTAGAGTGTAGTGGATTCAATCCTCAGTGTCAACAAATACCAACAACAAAACAAATTCTCATGGAGTGTATTCACAAACGGAAGCAAACAAGGCTTACAAGACATTCCTGGTAGTTAAGTGTGGTGGCACGCTCCTATAGTCCTAGTAATTTGGGAGGCTGAGGCAGGAGGATCAGAAATTTAAGCCCAGTCTAGACAAGTTAGTCTATCCCAAAATAGAAATTTTAAAAAGTAAGCAGGGGGAGCAGAGGGAGCAGTGCTGAGGATGTAGCTCAGTGCTCTCTGGTTCAATTGCCAATACAGAAAAAAAGAAAGAAAGAAAGAAAGGAAGAAAGAAAGAAAGAAAGAAAGAATCTCCTGCTTGACTAGGTGAAGGCCCGTAGGTCTAAGAAACAAAGGGGATTTGAAAGAGTGGAGACCAAGGCCAGATGGAGGAGATTATCATGACTGCATAAGGATCAGGAATGATGGCCTATGTTTGTGATCCCAGCAATAGGGAGGCTGAGGCAAGAAGATTGCCTTGAGCTCAAAGTCCACCAGAACTACATAGTGAGACTCTGTCTCAAAAAAAAAAAAAAAAAAAAAAAAAAAAAAAAAAAAAAAAAAAAAAAAAAAAAAAAAAAAAAAAAAAAAAAAAAAAAAAAAAAAAAAAAAAAAAAAAAAAAAAAAAAAAAAAAAAAAAAAAGTGGTGACTGAGAATGAGCCAGTAAGGAGAAATGAATTCCTGTAATCATAGAAGTCTGAGGCAGAAGGATCACAAGTTCAAGCCCTGCCTGGGCAATTTAGTCACTTAATGAGATACTGTCCTAAAAATTTTTTAAAAATTAAATAAAAATGGTCTGGGATATAGTTCAGTATGATGGCGCTGGGTTCAATATCTAGTCCTAGGAACAGGAGGACCAAAGTACAAAATAGAATGGTATTTGAGTGCTTGACAAGGATCAGATGATCCCAGCACTCGGGAGGCTGAGGTAGGCGGAGCGTTGTGAGTTCGAGGCCGGCTTGGGCTACAGCATGAGCGCAAGGCCGGCCTGAGCTACATAGCGCGACCCTGCCTCAAAAAATCAGGGCTGGGAGTTTGGCTCAGTGCCTTAAGCGCCTGCCCTGGCAGGCGCGAGGTTGTGAGTTCAATCCCCGGTGCCGCAAAAAAAAAAAACAAAACAAAAACAAAAACAAAAAAAACACAAGGATCAGATGGAGCTATTGCTCAGGGGTAGGGCTTGCCGAGATCCAAATTCAATCTCTAGTACTTCAAGAATAAATAAAAAGGGAGAGTCCAGGTGAGCCCTCTCACCACCGGGGACCTCAGTGGGCAAGAGCCTCTACAATGCCTCCCTCAACTGGACAACACTGGTGGGCCTGCAGCACATCAGCAACCCCTAGCCCCACCTAGAGGAACTGGGCAGGCCTGCAGGAGCCTCTGCAACCCCACCCCCCACCTGGAGGACCTCAGTGGGCTAGCAATAGTTCAGGTGAGCCTACATCCCACGCAGAGGACCTCAGTGGGCCAACAAAAGCTTGGATGAGCCCTCCCTCCACCCAGAGGAACCGGGGTGAACCTGTGAAATCCCCAGTGAGACAGTAGCGTCCCAGTTGGGGTGCACACCATGGACTGGTGGGTCTGGAGGCCTGGAAAAGTCTGAAACAGAAGTAACAATACAAGCTAAGGGTTGGTTCACATCAGTACTACTAGGCTAGTCAGCTCAGGAAAGATCCAAGACTCACCCAACTGGCCCCGCAAGAGAAATTCAGGTGACTGGCCTCTCCTCTACACTGCAGGACACAGCAGCTGAGTGAACGCCAACTACACAGTAGGACATTGATTAAGATGCACACAATGGACAGACAAGAGTAGCGAGATTGAAAAGACTGAAGTATGAACCAAGAGGTGAAAATGATAAGATGAAAAAGCATATTGAGAAAGCTCAGTTAATACTCATATGATTAGATCAATTTTGCATGTCTATATCTGTTAATGTAAACAACCATGTTGAAGGTAACAATACGCAATACTGCAAACATTGTCAAGTTCCTATCATCCTGTTTTGTAAACCTGTAGTGTTACTGTTGTGGATTCGCTGTTGTTGTTTGTTTTTCTCTTTTGCTTTTTGTCTTTCTTATATGTGTCTTTTTTTCTCTTAAATTAAAAAAAAAATGAAAAATCAAAATGCAATCTCAGACCTCCAGCCGATCTGGAACAAGTACAAGAGACATTGACATAGAAGACACTGCAAGATGCACACCTGAAATTCCTGAAAAGATAGCAAGTGAAGTAAAGAAACAAATCCATGAGGCTACAGAGGAAATTAGATCAGAAATAATCTCTCAGGTAAAAAATAAATGACTGTTTTAATGAAGGAAATGCTCGGCATAGCTAGAGAAGACATAGACAAGGAAATACAGGAGCATAGGAAAATGATGAAAACCTTGAATGAACAATATAGGAAAGAAATAAAATGAAAAAAACAGATTCAAAGAGATATTCAGGAAATTAAAAATTCCACTGAAAGCTGGCAAAACTGCTTGAACAAAACTGAAAATAGACTTTCAGACCTTAAAGACAGGATT
Source organism: Dasyprocta punctata (assembly GCA_004363535.1). Lineage (NCBI taxonomy): Eukaryota > Metazoa > Chordata > Mammalia > Rodentia > Dasyproctidae > Dasyprocta > Dasyprocta punctata. The sequence goes on along the minus strand of RJWM01007618.1, from coordinate 57,974 downwards.
GTGGCTAGTGATGGTGAAAGGAAAGATCTCAAAATTAAAAAAAAAAAAAAAGGAAAGATCTCTTAAAAATAACAAGGGACCATTCAACAGCTCCAAGATGATGCAAAGGAAAACAATACAATACAGATAGGTGTCAATGAAAAAAGCAGGAGTCACCACAAATGACATAAAAAAAACTTATTTGCAAAAGTAATAGAAAATTTCCCAAGCATGGGAACAGAATCTGACATACAGATAAGTGAGGCATATATAACTCTAAATGGTCATGACCAAAATAAATCTCCACCCAGACTTATAATAATCAAGATCCTAGAAATTCAGCACAAAAATAGAATATTAAAAGCTGTTAGAGAAAAGAAACCAATCGCCTATAAAGGAAAGCCCATTAGAATCATAGCCAACTTCTCAACACAAATCAAGTCAAGAAGAGCTTGGAGTGAAGTATTTCAAACCCTGAAAGAAAACAACTTCTGACCCAGAAGGATGTACCCTGTAAAACTATCTTTCAAAATTAATGGAGAAATAAGGTACTTCATGACAAAGAACAACTAAAGAAATTCATGTCCACCAAATAAACCTCAGAAAGAGTACTGAAAGGTATTCTAGATAGAGATAAATGACCACAATTCCCAGAACAACAACAGAAACAAACCATAAAGCAGGGATAGCAATTAAACACAGGGGAAAATCAGGGAACCAACAATAGGAAAATAACATGACAAAGATAAGCCAGTGCACTGCCTGGCAAGTGCAAGGTCCTGAGTTTAATTCTCAGTACAAAAAAGAAAAAAAGATAAGATAAGCCAATACATATTGGTTACAACTATCAATTTAAATGGCCTCAACTGACCAATCAAAAGATACACGGGCAGAATGGATCAAGAAATAAGATACAATATGCTATATACAAGAAACACATTTAACTCAAAAAGAAACTCATAGACTGAAAGTCAAAGGATGGAAAATAATACTTTATGCAACAGGAACCCAGAGAAAAGCAGAGGTAGCTATTCTGTTTGCAGACAATGTTAATTTCAAGCCAAAAATGATCAAAAGCGATAAAGAAGGTCACTGCATACTCATTAGAGGAAAAATTCAAGAGGAAGCACTGACAATCATAAATATATATGCACCAAATATGGGAGCACCCAACTATATTAAACAATTACTAAAAATGAAAAATGAAAAATCAAGTCAGCAATAACACAACTGTAACAGGGGAACTTAATACCCCATTGTCCCAAAGAAATAGATCAACTAGACAAAAAGTCTGCAAAGAAATAATAGAACTGAATCAAATATGTGAACAAATGAACATAACAGATGTTTATAGAGTGTTTCACCCAACAACATCAGAACACATATTCTTCTCAGCTGCACATAGGATGTTCTCTAAAACAGACCATATACTAACTCATAGAACATGCTTAAGTAAATACAGAAGAATTGAAATTATCCCATGCATATTATCTGACCATAGTGCACTGAAATTGGAAATCAATGAAAAAGGAAACTGCAAAAATTCCATAAACACATGGAAATTAAATAACACCCTCCTGAACAATCAATGGGTCACAGATGAAATTAAAGAAGAAATTAAACAATACGTACGATCAAATGAAAAATGCAGATACAACATGCCAGAGTCTGTGGGACACAATGAAAGCAGTTCTAAGAGGAAAACATATAGCAGTGAATTCTCACATGAGGAAAACAGAAAAAGCACAAATAAACAGCCGAATGCTGCACTTCAAACTTCTAGAAAAAGAAGAGCAAGTCAAGCTCAAAGCTCATAGAAAGGAGGAAATTATAAAGATCAGAGCAAAAATGAATGCAGTTGAGACCAAGAAAACAATACAAAGAATTAATGAATTGAAGAGTTGGTTCTTTGAAAGCATAAAAAAATTGAAACCCCCAGCCAATCTGATCAAGGAAAGGAAAGAAAAAAACACAGATTCGTGCAAAGAGGAATGAAAAGGGTGAAATCACTACAGATCCTGTGGAAATTCAGAAGATCATGAATACTTACTTTGAAAATCTTTACTCACATAGGCTGGAAAACACAGAAGAAATGGACAGATTCCTAGAAATGTATGAATTACCAAAGCTGAATAAGAAGATATAGAAATTGTGAATAACCCAATATCAGTTAATGAAACTGAAAATGTAATTAAAAAAAAAAAACTTACCAACAAAGAAAAGCCCAGGTCCTGATGGATTCATAGCTGAATTCTACACAAATTTAGAGAACATTTAACACCAATGCTCCTCAAACTCTTTAGTGAAATCGAATGGTAAATCACAAGTCTCCCTAACTCATTCCTGGAAGCAAGTATTACTCTGATACCAAAACCAGAGAAAGGTCCAACCAAAAAAGAGAACTACGGGCCAATCTTCCTAATGAACACAGATACACAAATTCTCAACAAAATACTAGCAAATGGAACACAGCAAATCATCAAGAAGCTTATACACCATGACCAAGTGGGATCCATCCCAGGAATGCAGGGATGGTTGAACATATGCAAATCAATAAATGTAATACATGCCAGGTGTGGTGGCGCACGCCTTTGATCCCAGCACTTGGGAGGCTGAGGTAGGAGGAGCATTGTGAGTTCAAGGCCGGTTTGGGCTGCAACGTGAGCACAAGGCCAACCTGAGCTACATAGAGCGACCCTGCCTCAAAAAACTAGGGTCGGGAGTTTGGCTCAGTGGCTTAAGCACCTGTCTGGCAGGCACAAGCTTGTGAGTTCAATCCCCGGTGCTGCCAAAAAAAAAAAAAAGTTATACATCATAACAACAGAGCCAAAGACAAAAATCATGTGATCATCTCAATAGACACAGAAAAAGCTTGACAAAGTCCAACACTCATTCATAGTAAAAACCCTACAGAAAATCAGAATAGATGGTCTCTACCTCAATCTAATAAAAGCCACCTATGACAAACCGAAAGCCAACATCATACTAAGCAAACAAAAATTGAAAGCTTTCACTGTAAAATCAGGAACAAGTCAAGGATGTCCACTATCACCATTCCTATTGACTATAGTTATGGAAACATTAGCCATAGCAATTAGACAAGACAGAGAAATAAAAAGAACAAGGATAGGAAAGGAAGAAGTTAAATTATCATTGTTTGCAGATGACATGATACTCTACATAGAAGACCCCAAAATGCCACCAAAGGACTTACAGATTTAATAAGCAAATTCAGCAGCCTAGCTGGATACAAAGTCAACATTAAAAAATCAATAGCATGCAGGGTGTGATGGCATACACCTGTAATCCCAGCACTTGGGAGGCTGAGGCAGGAGGATCATTGCAAGTTCAAGACCAGCCTGGGTTACAAAGTGAGCTCAAGGTCAGCCTGCACTGCATAGTGAGACCCTGTCTCAAAAAAGAGAAAAAACTATCAGTAGCATTGGGGATATATCTCAGTGGCACAAGCGCCTGCCTGGCAAGCTTGAGGTTGTGACTTCAATCCCCAGTTCCAAAAAAAAAAAAAAAAATCAGTAGCGTTCCTGTAAACAAATAACAAACTCACTGAGAGAGAAATTAGGGAAACATCATCTTTCACAATAACATCTAAAAAAACAAAATACTTAGGAAATCAATCTAACAAAGGATGTAAAAGATCTATATATTGAAAATTACAGTGCTCCAAAAAAAGAAATTGAAAAGGATATCAGAAAATGGAAAGATATCCTTTGCTCATGGATGGGAAGAACCAACACTGTGAAAATGGCCATACTCCCAAAACTGTTATACAGATGCAATGCAATCCCTATCAAAATCCATTAGTATACCTCACAGATCTAGGGAAAACATTCTTAAATTTCATTTGGAAATAGAAGAGACCTAGAATAGCAAAGGAAATCCTGGGCAACAAAGGCAAAGTGGGAGGCATCACAATCCCTGACTTGAAATTATACTACAAAGCTACTGTGATAAAATCAGCATGGTGCTGGCAAAAAACAGACCTGAGGATCAGTGAAACAGATTAGAAGATGCGGGCACAACTACAAAGACTCTCAGCCACCTTATCTTTGACAAAGGGGACAAACATGTTTACTGGAAGAAAGGTAGTCTCTTTAATAAATGGTGCTGAGCCAGGCATGGTGGCGCACGCCTTTAATCCCAGCACTGGGGAGGCTGAGGTAGCAGGAGCAATGTGAGTTGGAGGCCGGCTTGGGCTACAATGCAAGCACAAGGCTGGCCTGAGCTACATAGTGTGACCCTGCCTCAAAAAACCAGGGCCGGGAGTTTGGCTCAGTGGCTTAAGCGCCTGCCCTGGCAGGTGCGAGATTGTGAGTTTGATCCCCGGTGCCACAAAAAAAAAAAAAAAA
>RJWM01007618.1:38251-53528 GCA_004363535.1 Dasyprocta punctata | reverse complement strand
AAAATCTACTGGAAGAAAAGGTAGGTAGAAATCTTGAAGACATAGGGGTAGGGAGAGAGTTCATGAACAAAACCCAAACCACACACAAAGTATTTCAAAGAACAACTGGGATCTCATCTTATTAAAAAGTTTTGCACATCAAAAGAAATCACCAACAGAGTGAAAAGGCAAACCACAGAATGGGAAAAAGTTTTAACCAACTGTCCCTCAGACAAAGAACTTCTATCTAGAACATATGAAGAATTGAAAAAATTCCAGCTCCACCCCCAAATTCAAAGACCAAATCCAAACATAGACATCTGAAATGAGCATGCACTTCTCAGATGAAGAAATACAAATGACAAATAAATATATGAAAAATGTTCAGCATCATTGGTAATTTGAAAAATGCAAATTAAAACAACACTGAGATTCCATCTCACTTCAGAAAGAATGGCTATGATCAAGAAATCAACCAATAACAAATGTTGGTGGGGCTGTGGGGAAAAAAGAACACTTCTCCACTGTTGGTGGAGTATGGACTGGTATAGCCACTGCGGGAATCAGTGTGGCGATTCCTCAAAAAAACTAGGTTTGGAGGTCCCATTAGATCCAGCTATTCCCCTTTTGGGTGTTTTCCCAGAAGAACTGAAAACATACAATGGTGATATATGTGCACCAATGTTTATAGCAGCACAAGTTGTAATAGCTAAATCTTGGAAACAACCCAAATGCCGATCATTCATGGAATGAATACAGAAGATGTGGTAATTTTATGCAATGGAGTATTACTCAGCTATAAAGAAAGATAAACTTGAGGCTTATAGGTAAATGGATGCAACTTGAGATCACACTTATAAGTGAAATAAATTAGACTAGCATGTGTAAATATTGTATTGTCTTCCTAGTGTAAAAACCTTTGAGGTTAACAATACACAATTTATTAACCATTGTTAATCTCCTATTATGTTGTTTTGAAATTCTGTATCATCATTTTTATTCTTTTTTCATTAAAAAAAGAGAAAATCACCAGATAAATGGACAAAGTTAGTCATATTTGGAAGTATTTTCTTCCCAAGAATAGGGGTGTCTATTTTTTTGGGGGGTGTCTGTTTTCTGATATTCTGTTCAATCTCCTTTTTCAAAGTACTGTAGTTTTCAAAGTAGAGGTCTTTTAATTCCTTCATTAGATTAATTACTAAGAATGTCATTTAATGGGGGGAGATGTTATTGCGGAAGTGTTGTTTCCCTAATTTCTCTATTAGTGAGTTTGTTATTGTGTAAAGGAATGCTATTGATTGCTGAGGGTTGACTTCGTATCCAGCTATAATGTTGAATTTGGTTATTAAATCTAGAAGCTTTTTGGTGGCCTTTTACCACTTGTTCATAGTCCATGATCCACTGTAACTAATTAATAGTTCATTGTGTCCTGTGCTAAGGTCAGTCTCTCCTAAAAGAACAAAAGGTCTCATTCTCCCCTCTCTCATCTCTAGTACTCAATTCTTCCTTGCTCAAGGTGCCCAAAGAGTCCTTGTTGAGTGCCTGTATGAATGAACCCATACGGTAAAACTCGGTCCTCTGTCAAGAGGCTGATGCATGGAGGATCCTATCAAGTATCTCAGTTCCCAAAACAGTGTTCTAGATTGGGGTGCAGGTGATATTTCAATTCTGAACCTCTCTGCATTTTTCCCATCCACTATTCTCTTTCTCTTTCATTTGTTATTACTGTTTCTCTGGCTCTCTGTTTCTCTGGTCTGTATCTGCCTACACAGGAAGCGCACAGGCTTAGGTCTGAGGTGATCGGTAACGGAAACACTGATGCCTGTGCAAATTTAATAAAGGGTCACAGACTTTTTTTTGTCATTGTCTCTTGTGTTCTTTCCTGAGTTTCTGTCTTGGGCCCCATTCTTCCACCTCATCTCTTTCTTGTGTCCAGCCTCAGATTCCTGTCAGCACCCAGGACCAACTCCTCATGCCCCTGAATCTTCGGATGGCCCCTACAAGGTACTTGGAGGAAAATTACCAAACTAGGCTACCTCTTCTGATTTCCTGCATCACTGGCCACACTGCCCTGCTGACCACATCCTCTCTCACTTTATTTATACACTTCCTCACCAGATACATCACCCAGGAGTTCTCAGACCCCAAAACCTGCATGGACCACCATGCTGGCCCTCTGCTTTGCCCTTTCTTTTTACCCTGGGGCTCCTGTTTTCCCCTCCCCCATACACACTGCTCTTAGAACATGCCCCTTTGCCTGAAGCCAGTAGTCTTATTTCCTCCTGGCTCTCCAACTCCTCTTTTGCCCACAGGTGACAGTGTTGACCACAATGCTATCCAGTCGCTGGTGGCCAAGTACCTGGGGGAGACCAGGGATAGGACCCCAAAGCCCTTCTCGGGGATCCCAGCTTTGTGCCCTCTATGCCTTTTCTTATACTGCGGGAGATGGTCGGCAGGTCTCTCTGGCTGAAGGTGACAGGTTCCTACTGCTTCGAAAGACCAATTCGGACTGGTGGTTGGCAAGGCGCCTGGGAGCACCCTCTACTTCTCGACCCATCTTTGTCCCAGCTGCCTACATGACAGAGGAATCTATCCCGTCTAAGAGCCCAACTATTATTACTCCCAGCCAATCACTCTGGACTCCTGGTAAGTAAGTCTTAACCCCTCCCCCATCACCTTCCTGCTTCCCTGGCTTTGGGGAATTATTGAGAGGATTCCTTTTCCCTTAATATCTGCTGACCCCCTTCTCTGTTTTTTTTTTTTTTTTTTTTTTTTTTTTTTTTTTTTTTTTTTGCGGCACCAAGGCTTGAACTCACAGCCTTGCGCCTGCCAGACAGGTGCTTAAGCCGCTGAGCCAAACTCCCAGCCCTAGTTTTTTGAGGCAGGGTTGCACTATGTAGCTCAGGCCGGCCTTGTGCTTGCCTTGTAGCCCAAGCCAGCCTTGAACTCACAACACTCCTCCTACCTCAGCCTCCAGAGTGCTGAGATTACAGGCGTGCACCACCATGTCCGGCTGACCCCCTTCTCTTATCCCCCTTTGATCAACCTACCTTTATCCCCCATCCCCATAGTGGTGGTATCCCCATTCCATTGCCTCCCCCTTCTAGTTCCAAGCTTTCCAGGTCTCATGTCATTTTCCACAGCCTTCCTCTGACCTCCTTGAAGACCTAGCCAAGATCACACCTCTGATTATCCTATCACCCTTCCATTTCTCTGTTTCTAGAGCCAAAGCTGTTTCATAGCTCACTGGAGGCACTGCACCTGTCTCAAGCACACCACACTACATCTGAGCAGCCTCCTCCCCTTCCCCCCAAAATGTGTAGAAGTATCAGTGTTGCCAGTTTGAGGCCCAGCCCGGTGAAGCCCCTCCAGGATGGGCTAAGTAGAAGATCCCTCTCTGAGGACGATGCATTGACAGAAGCCAATACCAACATGGTAAGCCACAGCTTTTCTTCTGTGCAGTCAGTCAAAAAAAAATACTATATCTGGCTCCTGTTCTGGCACAATGGCAAACAATTCCACATCCCTGCCCCCAAGGAATTCCCTTGGGAGTGACAAACTTAAATGGGATAACCCTTACTAACCTGGTGCTGATACGTGCTGCAAAGAATAACACACTTGGTGGAGCGTGGCTGGAGTGGTCTTTAAAGGCACTGAACACAGGGAGGAGGAAGACAGGGACATAAGGCAAACCAGATGAGAAGGGACAGTAAGTAGCTGGAAAAGGAACGTGCTTCAATAGAAGGATTGAAAGAAAGCCAATGGTTAGGGTAGAATTTTTCTCCCTCCTCCTCACTCTTAGCTCAGGGCAGAGTGTCTCCTTTGCCCTTTCTAGCTAGCTTGGACACCAAGTCCCTTCTGGAGATTTAATTTAGGCCTTGCTCAGTCCTTCCCCTCGCTCTTTCTTGTTGGTGGATGGAAAGCGGCCCCTCCTCCCTCACACTCCCCTAGTGGGGTCTCTCAGCTGTCTCCTTTATCCTTGCAGGATAAGAGGTTGGGACACTCCCCTTACACCCCCTCACACACTCATACAAAAAGCCTGTTCCCCTTTCCTGCGGCCCGGCTGGGGCGGTGGTGAGGGGGTGGGGGAGGAGGGAAGTTGGCAACAGGAAGTTAAGAGAAAAGCAAAGAGAATTGTTTTCAAAAAGCAGCCCAGGGACTGGGGTTCAGCCCCCTGTACCTGAGTCACTCTGTCTAGGAGCTGGTGGTGAGAAAATGGTGGGGGAGGGAGGAGGTGATACAGGGGAGAGAAGACTGGGGATAGATATGGACAGAATAACCACCTCCTTCTTCCCCCCTTTCTGACAGGCAAGACCCCAGCCCCTCATGTCAGAGCCCCCTGTGTACAGTAACTTGGTGGACCTTCGCTGCTGTCCCCGGTCCCCACCCTCAGACCCTGCATGCCCCCTATTGCAGAGGCTGGATGCCTGGGAACAGCACTTGGATCCCAATTCTGGACGCTGCTTCTACATAAACTCACTGACCGGCTGCAAATCCTGGAAGCCTCCACGCCGCAGTCGCATCCAAGACACGGTGAGACCTTCCCTTCTGCCTGTCCCATCGTCCCCTCAATCTCCTTTCTCCTCTGAACCTCAAGGTAGAGTGTTTTCTCTACGGAGCTCTCAAATGAAAAGAAACAGCCACTTGTGAGAAGGCTGTTGAGAGCAGTTGAAGTGGCATCTGAAAGTAACTTTATTTTCCCTCCCCCCCAACCCAGAACCCTGGTTCCATGGAAGGGACACAGACCCTGAACAGGGACAACAGTGTCCTGCAACCTCAGACAAGAGGCTTGGGATCTGACACGGGGACCCTAGAACTGCTTGACCCACAGGTGAGACCCCCAAAATGCAGAAAAAGCTAGCTTTTACTTTCTCTTTTATGAAAAATCCTGAGTACCCACAGCACGCTCTGCCTCTCGGCCATATTTACACCCCTTTTTCTCCCACAGCCAGGGACCCTCAAATTGAAAGTTTCTCTACTTGTTTCTTCAATCCTTGTTCCAGGGTTCACCCTGCCTAGGCCAACGCACCTCCCAGCTTGTCCCCTCAGACCAGCCGCCAGCCTTGCAACGCCCCCGAGATCTACCGCAGCTCCTGGAAGACCCCCATGTGAGTCTCCTCGTCTTTCGAATACCAAAAGCCTCCCTGTCCTCCCCCCCATTCCTGCTCTTCAAAAACATCTTCCTCTTTCTGGGCATCCTCTTTTATCCAGCTCCCCCACCCCCAGCTTTAAGGGACCTCACTCCTGGGAGGCGCCGTAGGGAAAGCCTTGGCGGTGGCAGTGGGCAGCACAGGGTGGTTTAGAGATACGGCTGCCTCTCCTTCCCAGGAAGTGGAAAAGTCGGGCCTGCTCAACATGACCAAAATTGCCCAAGGGGGGCGCAAGCTCAGGTGAGAAGAACCTGCACCCACCAGGGGCCGGGGCTTCCTCCATGGGGTAGAGCTGGGGTTGCGGGGAGTGCTCCCCACGGGTCATTCTACAATGATTGTCCACAACCGTGACCACCCTGCCCCGCCCGCCAGGAAGAACTGGGCCCCGGCTTGGGTGGTGTTGGCGGGGAACAGCCTGGTGTTCTACCGGGAGCCGCCGCCGCCGATGGCGCCCTCCTCCGGCTGGGTGAGTGTGAGCGAGGGGTGCAGTGGGGCACTGTTTCCGGTCGGATGACTGGGGGCGGTGGGGAGAGCGATGCTGAGGAAGGTAAAGGAATAACCAAGCCCCCTACTTCCTGGAAACCCACCGGTGAGAGGGAAGCCGTGGGGGAAACAACTAAGCGACCTCAGTTTCTCCCTTAATGGCCAGGGGCCAGCGGGTAGCCGGCCCGAAAGTAGCGTGGACCTGCGTGGGGCGGCCCTGTCGCACGGCCGCCACCTGTCCAGTCGTCGCAACGTCCTGCACGTGAGTGCTCTCCCGCGCGTACCCCAATCCTGCCAGTCCTGCACGTGAGTGCCCTCCCGCGCGTACCTCAATCCTGCCCGTCCTGCACGTGAGTGCCCTCCCGCGCGTACCCAAATCTTGCCCGCCCCGAGGGCGCGCCCCAGTCTCCCGCACCGTTCTTCCGCTCGGGCTCCCAGCTTTTGGGGCACCTCGTCGCTGACCCAAACCTTTCTCTGCACCCCTGCAGATCCGTACAGTCCCTGGCCACGAGTTCCTACTGCAGTCTGACCAGGAGAGCGAGCTGCGAGCCTGGCGCCGCGCGCTGCGGGCGGTCATCGAGCGACTGGTGGGTGGGAGGAGTGGGAGGCCCCGGAGAAGCTAGGGCTTGGCCGCAGTAGGGGTGTAGGGACAACAGGAGTGGGGGGAAGGTCTCCAGGGCAGGGCTGTCTCGGTGTAGAGCCCTGGCCTGTGGGAGAGCTAGGACGTAGGACCCCGACAGCTTGCGTCCAACTAGGAGTACAAATTGATTTTTGTCCTCTCTTCTAACTTCCTACACGGCCCACCCTGCCTGCTCGGGGTCAGGAGCGGGAGAATCCCCTGGAGCTGCGTCTGTCTGGGTCGGGACCGGCAGAACTGGCGGAACTGAGCGCCGGGGAGGATGAGGAAGAGGAATCCGAGCCGGTGTCCAAGCCACTGCTGCGGTTCAGCAGCCTCCGGAGCTCCAGTACGGGAAGGGCTCCCGGACAGCTTGGCCTGGGGCTCAGAGGGAGGTCCGGCGCTCCTCTTGGGCTTGGAATTGCTCTACCTGCCTCCTACAGGTCGGTGTCCGGAAGGCACTGAGCAAAATCGCGTGCGGAACAAGCTAAAGCGATTTATCGCCAAGAGACCTCCTTTGCAAAGCCTGCAGGAGCGGGGCCTACTGCGAGGTGGGTGGACTGAGACAGCTCTGGTCTTACTGCTTTTGCGCCTGTGCCTGTTTTAGTGGTATTCTTTGAGACAGGGTCTCACATGTAGTTCAGGCTGGCCTGGAACTCACTATGTGTGGCTTAGGCTGACCTTGAACTCGCTGCAATCTTCCTCAGCCTCCCAAGTGTTTTTACAAGCACTGTTTTAGTGTTTTACAGGCACTTTCATGTTCCTGATCTGGGAATCAGTCCATTTCACAGATGAGAAAACTAGAGAGGGTCAGAGTAGAGCTTCCCATAGCTATTCCAGTCTTCTCAAATCTTTGCTTTTTCCATTCCCATTGATTATTGAGGGGCAGGGGGGTGTTTCCTCATCCAGATGGGACCAGGGGCAGCAGGAAGGCCATGGCACTTCGGGGTAAAGACCTGTGCTGGAAGAGCTTCTCTAGTTAAGATGACACTGGCCTCCCACCTTATCCTGCTTCTCCAGATCAGGTGTTTGGCTGCCAGTTGGAATCACTGTGCCAGCGGGAAGGGGACACGGTGCCCAGCTTTGTGCGACTCTGCATTGCTGCTGTCGATAAAAGAGGTAATTTTCCAAGACTAGAATCTTTTTTAACAGGCTGCCTCCCCGGCTCTATCTTCCTGCCGCCATTTTTCTCTCCTGCTCCCTTAGTGTCCCTCACCACACACACTTTAGAACAGAGGCCTTATCAGTTCTCTGCCTGGTCTCCTAGGTCTAGATGTTGATGGCATTTACCGGGTGAGCGGAAATTTGGCAGTAGTCCAAAAACTTCGCTTTCTGGTGGACAGAGGTGAGAAAGATTGTGGGTGAGTGATGGTACTAAGAATTCCATGCCTCTGAACTAGGAATGGTTCAGGGTGAGGGGCTGGAACATGTTTTTGCTTGGAATGCCACACCTTAGCTCTTGATCTCTTCTACATGTTGCAGAGCGGGCAGTCACCTCTGATGGGAGGTATATGTTCCCAGAACAGCCAGGACAAGGTACTTATATGAAAATAACCCTAAAAAAAACAAAAAAAGAAAGAAAGAAAATAACCCTAAAACTTTGCTGTAACCTCCTCAATCTCATGGGTTCCCCCATGTTTTGCTCTTGGGGGAGTTATCACCACCCCCATCTTTGCTATCTTCTCCCTGATGAACTCTCATAGCTTGCCTATGGTCTGCTTTGACTGAATTTTTCCAGAGCTTCTGACCTCTCCTGGGTTTTTCTGACCCTTCATGAATCTTGAACCTATTAAACCTTCTTTTCCCTCTAGAAGGTCAATTAGATTTGGACAGTGCTGAATGGGATGACATTCATGTTGTCACTGGAGCCCTGAAGCTTTTTCTCCGGGAGCTGCCCCAGCCTCTGGTGCCTCCACAGCTGCTGCCTCACTTTCGTGCTGCCCTTGGTAAGGGATGGACAACGCCTTTGATATGGGGGACATGACTAGTGAAGAATAGAGATTCCCTTCCATCCTGATCACAGAGCTGGAAAAAATTCATTCTGACTTCAATTTTTGGGGGAGTTTTGTGTTTTATTTTGTTTTTTTGTGTCATTTGTTTAAAAAATTTAATTATTTTTTAGATAGAGTCCTACTATGTAGCCCAGGTTGACCTGAAACTTTCAATCCTCCTGCCCTCAGCTTTCCAGAGTGCTTGGTTACAGGCATGTGCCACCATGCTATGCGGTTTTGGTGAATATTTAGAGGGCTGAGTTGAAAAGATTCTGATGCTGTAATTTCTGATGCTGTATTTCCAAATGAGCTATATGAAAAACAAAACTAAGGGTTAGGAGTGTAGTTCAGTTTAAACTGCACGCTTAGTATGTACAAGATCCTGGCTTCAATCCCCAGTACAAAAAGTAAAAGACTATGCTAAATTAATGATGTAAAAAAATAATAAATTAATGACGTCTTCCATGGACATGGGAAAAGAGAAATGTGTAATGAATTTACTCACCTTATCCTAGCATTTTCCTTAACTCATGCCCTACCCATTATTCTCTCTCTAGCACTCTCCAAATCAGAGGAGCGCCTCTCTCAAATACAAGAATTAATTGAGTCGATGCCAAAGCCCAATCATGACACTCTGCGGCATCTCCTGGAGCATTTATGCAGGTAAAGAAGGCTTTATCTCTTTTTCCATGCTGGGGATGGTGCATGGAGCATGCGGCAGGGACTGTTCTGTGGACAGAGATAAAGAAACACCTAAGTTTAGAAGGCAGGAGACTTTTGTCAAAGCTGCTGCATAGCTCATTATCAATTGGGAGATGGAACCAAGACAAGCCCAGGAATGCTGTGAGAGAAATAAGGATAAATCTTACATTGTTCTTCCCTCTGCATTTTTTTTTTTTTTTTGTGTGTGGCACCGGGGATTGAACTCACAACCTCGCGCCTGTCAGACAGGCGCTTAAGTCACTGAGTCAAACTCCTGGCCCTAGTTTTTTGAGGCAGTGTCGCACTATGTAGCTCAGGCTGGCCTTGTGCTCGCATTGCAACCCAAGCCGGTCTCGAACTCACAACGCTCCGCCTACCTCAGCCTCCTGAGTGCTGGGATTAAAGGCGTGTGCCACCACGCCCGGCTCTTCCCTCTGCTTTTGCCTCCCGTTGGGATGGTGGTGATACCATGTGAGGTTGAGCTAGGCCTGGGCTCATCCCTTTCTGAAAGGAGATGTCCATTTGAATTAAAGTCTCCCAAATTATGAGCAGTGAGGACTCCAGGAGCCATCCCTAAAGTAGGAACTCCCGCAGTTGTTTCCCAGGTTGTTTCCTGCAGGTGTCTCCACTGGTCCATCACTGTTCCCCTTGAGGCTTTGTCCTTGCCACAGAGTAAGCCCAGACTGAGTGGTTAGAACTTTTTTCAGTTAAATTGAAGTGGCAAGCTGCTGCCTTATTTCCTCTTCCCTTGGCCTTTGCCTCCAGGGTGATAGAACACTCAGATAAGAACCGCATGACCCCCCACAACCTGGGGATTGTGTTTGGACCAACCCTGTTTCGGCCAGAGCAGGAGACATCTGATCCAGCAGCTCATGCACTCTACCCTGGGCAGTTGGTCCAGCTGATGCTCACTGATTTCACCAGCCTCTTCCCCTGACTCAGGAAAAGAAGAGGAAATGTTTCCTAAGGGTCTGCTGGATGACTTTTGGGTGGGGAGCAGCATGTTTTAGGAACATTCCTAAAAACCCTGTCTCCCAAATTATATTCTCCATCTTCCTGGGTTGTATGTGACGGGTTAGGATCTGGTAAGGAAACTGAAGAGAAAAGTGGGAGAATGAACCCCCACTTCTCTTGTTCCTCTCCTGAGATAACACATAAAGCAGTTCTTTCTGATGTACTCCTTTATTATCAGGAAACAGTGTCATTATCAAATTCCTCCCCAAAACATATACAGACTAAATATTGCCCGATCCCTTATGTCCCATCTCTGGAGCATCTTATGCAGAGGGCTATGCCTCCTCTCCCTGACTCCTCTGGAGAGATGTAAACCCTTTAGGAAATGCAGATCTGATGGACTAGATTCCTCACCCTTCAGGCACTAGAGTTGAGGAATTGTGTCTCCCCAGGTAGGGATCCCAGTAAAGCACTCATGTTGCCCACAGCCATGTTGGGAGGCCCAGAGGGAGGTGGGGTGTGTTCAGAGTTATCACCCTGATCGTGGGAAGGGTGAGGACTCAACCCCTGGGCCTCATCCAGAATTGCCACAAAGTCCAGCTGAGTGTTGTCAAGATCAAGAGAGTCCAGAGGGTTATACACCTGCCCTTCTGGAGGAGGGTATAAGGCAGGACCCCCGCCAAGCCGGCCCACCTCGGGATGGCCACAGCTGGGGTTGGCACCTCCCGCCTTGAGGGGCCCATAGCAAGTAGGCAGTGGAGGCAGAAGCCGGGGTGGTGCCATTGCCCTATGGGAAGCCCTATTTGCCCCCACTGCAAAATTTTCATGGCATGGTGAAGGGTTAGGGTAGGACCCTGACTTATTATTGGGTACATTGGGTGTAAATCCAGGTCCATATGTGGGCATTGGGGCTTTGGCAGGGCTTGGGCTAACCTGGGAGCTCCCCAAAAACTTGGGATTCTGGTAGGGAAGTTCCTGGACTGGGGCCTCTCCCCTGCCCACACCCTCCCAGAGCAGCTCCTGCTGAGACTGAACATAATTACACACTAGTTGGGCCTTGAACTGTCCTGTAGAGTGGGCAGGGGAATCAAAATTCAGGCCAGTCCTGGGTTCTGAAGGGAGATAATCAGGAGGTGGCTGAGGGTAGGAGCCTGTCTGGAGATATTGAG
Source organism: Dasyprocta punctata (assembly GCA_004363535.1). Taxonomy (NCBI): domain Eukaryota; kingdom Metazoa; phylum Chordata; class Mammalia; order Rodentia; family Dasyproctidae; genus Dasyprocta; species Dasyprocta punctata. Next base: position 42,484 of record RJWM01007618.1, on the reverse strand, counting down.
GGGGAGGAGGCTGGGGATAGTGGGAGAATGGCGGCTGTGGGCATGGGTGTTCCTCACTGGGGGGTGCATTGAGGCAAGGTGTCAGTCCTGTGGCATCAGACCCCACTGGGCACCCTTGTTCTGGCTTGACCTGTACTTGTCCATAATGTTCAAGTCGAGGACACTGGCTATAGGCTCCACCTGTGACCTTGGGGCCTGGGTATAGCCCAGAGTGGGAAGCATACTCACCCCATGTTTCTGGGGTAGGGCCAGGATAGGAGACCTGTTGGGGACAGAGGCTGGGGCCATAGTTGGTGGGGGGACCAGGCCCAAGAGGCAGAGAACCTGGACCCCTAGCTCCATATGGCTCAGTTGCTGATCCTTCAGTTCCCCCATATCCCAGAGTATCAGCAGATGAGAAGCCCATATAAGGGTTCAGGCTGCTGCCCATAACAGAAGTCCCAATTTCTGGCTCTTCCTGTAGCCCTCTGGTATCCATGGTGACATTCTCAGTGATGTTGGGGGGCTGTGGTGAATAGACAGAGGTTGGGACATGGGGGTCAAAATTCCGTCCTCCCCCTGCCACAGAAGGGGGCGTGTGGACACAGCCCAGACTCTTGAACCTCTGGACTCTGGCAGGAGCAGGGCGGTCAGCAGCCCGGGCTGGGTCACTGGCCCTCCGGGTAACCCCTGCATTGGGGTTATATCCTGGATACTCAGCTCGGCTTCTCCAAGGCGGTGCAGGAAGACTCCCCATCCGATCCAGGCTGGGTGCTGTGGTGGGTGGGGTACCACCTGCCCTGGCTGAAGCATATCTTGCCCGGAGCAGGTAGTGCTGGGCAGGTGTGAGGCCAGGCAGGGAGGATGCCCCATTTTCGGGTGGAGACCCAGGAGGGAAAGGAGAGGCGAGGGAGGAGCGGCGGCTGACAGTATAGGCAGAGCTGATACTGCTTGAGCTGCTGCTTCGGCGGTCAAGAGAGACTGAAGGGCCCAGACGGCGGGACACAGAGGTGCCTGTAAGTGACAGGGAGAAAATGTAGGGTAGTCGGGGTTCTCTGACTCTCACCTTTCCTCTTTCATGGAATAGTCTTGTCCTGGAGTCCTAGGCTCTTTAACCCTAACTACTCAGTTCTGTCTCATCATGTTTTTTCTGCTTCTGGGTCACCAGGCATTCAGAGCTGCTATGAACAGCCATATGAACAGCATAGGTTGTATGCTGTGAAATTCTAAGGGGCAGCATTCACATCTTTGTATATTTGTATATTACAACTTTCTGACAGATGAGAGGAAAAGTGCCTTGAGGAATGGGAATTTTTTTCTTACTGCACAAAGGTGCCACATGGCAGCCCTGCAGGGGTGACTTCCTCCTCCCACCCTCAGGGCAGGTCCAGATTTCAGCCCAGCAACACTTCCTGTACCCAGGTCTCACCAGTTTGGGTCAAGCTGGGCAGTTTGAGACCCCGATGCCCTACTGGCCGGAGTTGATGCAACTGGTCCAGTCTGAGGTTCTCAAGGCGGCGCAGAGTGGAAAGTCCAGTGCCAGCAATGCAAGGGCCTTCATCTAAGCTGGACAGGTCCTCGGTGCTGCCCCCTGCATTGCCTGTCATTTCCACGCCACTGTCTGTATTGGCTGCACTGCCTGCTGGGGAGTGGTCACTGCTGCAGGAAGACTGTGCCCCAGGGCTCGGCTGTGGCTTCTGTAGGGAAGATGAGGACTGAAGGTGGCACGCTTGCCCTTCCTCCCAGCCCTGCAACTTGGTGAGTGGCTGAAGCAAGTGTCCCAGTGAACTGCTGGGGTCGAGAGGAACCATAACAAGTGTAGAAAAGGCTGAGCAGGTGAGAGAGACAGGAACAAACCAGAAGAGAGATGTTTTCAAAGAGCCCAGGCTGGAGCATAGACTATCAGGCCACAAATTCTTTCTCAGCCCTATAGTTTTGAGCAATTTCTTTATGCCTGTGTTTCCTCACCTGAAAATGAGAGTAAGCTTCTTTCTCATGAAGTTGCTGTGAGGAATATCTGACATTTTGATGTAAAAAACTTGAAACAAACTGGGCATAATGGTACACGCCTGTAATCCCAGCACTTGAGAGGCTGAGGCAGGAGGATCACTTTGAGTTGAAGGCCAGCCTAAACTACATAGCAAGACCCTACCTCAAAAAAAAAAAAAAAAAAAAAAAAGAAACCTAAGAACAATATATTAAGTGCTAGTGAGAAGTTTGTCAAGTCAATTAAGTAATTCACAACTCCAAAGCCTAAGATTTTGGGTTGGCCAAGGAGCAACACTGACAAGAAACAGGCAGACTGGCCACAGAAGAGCAACTTCCATAGGAGAGGACGGTTAGAAAGGGGCTAGAAAGATGTCAGCCGGGCAGGCTGGGGAAGCAGAGCAGCAACACTGCCGTGCTGGCTCACCATGGCACCCTCTGGCACAGTCAGTCTGCTCTCTTCCCTGATGGGGCCTCCTTCTCGCTCCCTCTTGGGCTCCACTGTACAAAGGGATGGTCCCCGGGGCAAAGGCCCATCCCCTCGATGCCGCTTGGTCACATGGGCGTCAGGACCATGCACTGTCTTGACGTGTTTTCGCAATGAGCTGGGGTCTGTGTAGCGTTTGGTGCAGCCAGGGAGCTTACATACATAAGGTTTCTGCAGAGTGGGGAGAGGAGACAGAAGGCCAAGGGATCAAAGGGAAAGCATGCAGGAGGAATGGGGGAAGGTGGCAATGAATCAGGGAGGTGGGGGCACAGCATCCAAAGGATTAAGGGGGGGGTGGGAGTCAAGTATGAGAGGCTTAAGGGAGGATTAGGAAAACCGATAACCCAGGCCTAGGAAAGATAAAGATGGCTATGGGGCCTCATAAATTCTGAGGTTGAAGGGACCGGGGTCTCCGCTAGACCAGGGCTGTCTTAAATTAGACCCTGACTGGTTAATGGTAAGTGGCAATTTTTGATTTTACAAAGGCCAACTCTGGATGAATTATATAAGTAGGGGAACTCACCTCTGTGGAGTGGGTGCTATGGGATTTCCTATGGGGGAATCTCCCCAGTAGGTGGCTTCTCAAGTGGGAAGGATCTCTTAGTTGGGGCATTCACCTCATTGGAATGAGTCCGATTCTGGTGCTTGGCACGGTCGCTGGCATTGCTGAAGGCTTTACTGCAGCCCTCGTGCTCACACATGTATGGCTTCTCACCCGTGTGTGACCGCAGGTGTGTCTTCAGATTCTCAAGGCGTGAGTATGACTTCCGACACCCTTCAAACTAGGGGACATAGATGGGGCAAATGACAGCTCTCAGACAGATGCACATGGAGAGTAAAGGAGCCCTAAATCTCAAAAGGGACATACATCATAAAATATAAGTCAACATGGGAGGGCGCTGGGGCTCAGGGGAACTCCCAAAATTAGCAGACAAGGGAAGGTGAAAGTGGAGGAAGAGAAGGATCTGGAGGCTCTGTATCATCAGGAGTGTGGTGCCTCATGATCAGGCCTGGGAATCTTAGACTGGTTGAGAATGGGGTCACCTGGGAAAAAGCTTATGCAAAAGTCTTGTGTCCTTGATGCAAGCCTTATCCACTGTGCGGAGTAGAAGGCAGAGTACTGAGGACCCCGATATAGTAAGGGCCCCAAGAACATGTTTTAAGTTTTTTAGGGGGCATACCAGGAATAGAACTCAGGGCCTTGTGCTCACCAGGCTGGTGCTGTGCCCCTGAGCTATAGCCCCAGTCCTTCATTTATTTTAAAATCAAGGACAAAGATGAACTTTTAGGTCCAAGAAAATGTGTTAATAGATATTAATATGTTCATCTTTTTAAATGACTCATGCCGTCATAAATAAGATTTTGTTGTTGTTATTGCAGTACTGAGCATTGAACCCAGGGGCTTTACACTAAGCTACAACTGAGGCTTTGAAGGGCCTCAGTTCCCTGGAGCAGCCCCCCAGTAGCACACTAAGCCATCTTTAATTTTATTTTGAGACGAGGTCTTACTAAGTTGCTAAATTGTCTAGGCTGGGCTCAAACTTCTGATCCTCTTGCCTAGGTGTGTGCCATCAATCCTGGCCATTTATTTATTTATTTATTTATTTATTTATTTATTTTTTTGAGAAAGGGTCAAGGCTGGCCTTGAACTACTCACAATTCTCCTGTCTCAGTTTCTCAAGTTTTTTTTTTTTTTTTTTTTTTTTTTTTTTTTTTTTTTTTTTTTTTTTTTTTTTTTTTTTTTTTTTTTTTTTTTTTTTTTTTTTTTTTTTTTTTTTTTT
>RJWM01007618.1:0-38151 GCA_004363535.1 Dasyprocta punctata | reverse complement strand
CCCAAGCCAGGCTTGAACTCACAACGCTTCACCTACCTCAGCCTCCCAAGTGCTGGGGTTAAAGGCGTGCGCCACCACGCCTGGCTAGCTTCTCAAGTATTATTTTTAATATTTCACCATGCCCAACATTTTAAAATTTTTTTTATAGTGAAGGGGACCTATGAACAGAAAAGTCTGCTTTGGATTCTGTCTTGAGGGGAGCCAATTTAAGGAGGAACTCTGGGCTTGGGACCGGGTGTCTCACCGTGCACTTGTGCGGCTTCTCGCCTGTGTGTCTGCGCATGTGCACCACCAGCATGTACTGGGCTTTGAAGGGCCTCAGTTCCCTGGAGCAGCCCCCCCAGTGGCACACAAACTCCTTCCGTTCCCCATGGATGTGCTCACTGTTGATGTGCTGAAGGAGAAGATGAAAAGGCTCTCGAAGGTCCCCCATCCCTGCAAACCCAGAGCAGAATACCCCTGGCTCCCCTATTCCTCCTTTCAGCTCTGTCTCATGGAGGTAGAAACATATATCCTACATCTTGGGGTCTCAAATCTGTAAAGCAAAGCTATAGCTTTCTGAGCTTTTGCCTACCCCCCAGAGTACTCAACCTCTGACTTCAATATCCTCAGACTCCTGCCCTCCGCAAACTCTACAATGTCCCACTCAGGGTCTCCTACAGGGTCCGGCCAGCCATTCCTGTTACCCCCTGGGGCTCACGTGCACCAGCTGCTCTTGGGAGTCAAATTCTTGGCTGCAGCCATCCCAGCGGCAGTCAGTCTCATACACAGACTCAGGCTCAGGCTTCTCCTCCTTCTCCAGGTCCTCCCGCCCATCCAACATCCCCAACAGGGGATCCTAGAGCAGGAGAGGCAATTTTAGGGTCACAGCTTTTATTCTTCCCAGGTTCCAGAAGTAAGTTTCCATCTATTCCCTTACCTGTGCGCCTGTGGAGTTGGGGCTGGACATATCCCCTTCCAAGGATTCCTCCTGGCACTTGCCAACCAGCAAGTCCAATTCTGACTTCAGCTTCCCCAGGGAGAGAGGTGAAAGCAATGAGTGCAGAAGTAGGCAGAAGAAAGAGGAGCCCACCCAGGTCTTTCTGCCCCAAGTGCCCCACCCTAGCTGTGAAAGGAACTTCCTCCTCAGACTGTAATTGGTGAATGGACTGGACAAAAGAAGAACCTGAGTCAACCCTAGGGAGCAAACCCCCAGCACCCGTGCCTCTAATTTCTTGGTCCTGTAAACTTCTACATCTCCTGTACTTCCCAGACCTTTCTCCTGAAAAGCTCACCACTCACCTAGGCTGAGCTAGGGGAAAATGGATAGCAAAATAGGGACTCTCACCTGGCAAGTTGGGAGGGGTCCCCGGGACTGAGGATGTGGTATCATCCCAACCCGGGTGGAGTCATGAGGACCACAGGGCTGGACCCCAAAGGAAGATGAGGTCCCTTTCTGGTGATTCATCTGGGGTGGAAATCCCAGAGATGGGCTAAGGAGAAGAGGTGACAGTTAGGTGAAAACTATGAGAAAGTGTCAGGAATCCTCGGACTATCTGGAGGGCTTCTGGAAGACTTGGTATGAAGCTTGGCTGAGGCAGTTCCAGGGAAGGTCTGAGGAGAATTTCAATGCCTTTGAAGTGATAAGGATTCAAACTGGGCTGGGGCTTTGGCAGGCTTAAGGCCCTTAATAGGTTTCAGTAGGGAGTTCAGTAGGGAGTTTAGGGGCTTCTAAGCCTAAGGTTGCCTGCACCTCATGGTGCCAATGGAGAGATGGCCATAGGAGCCTCCTGGAGATGTGCAGCGTGAGTTGATAAAGGCCACAAGGGAGCTGGGCGAAGTGCGGATGACTGTCTGCAGGTCCAGGCTGGCATCTGACAGAGGTGAGATGGAAAGTGCCCGCTTCTTGCTCAACTTGACTGCACTTCGGGGAGGAGGAAAGAGAGGCCCTGGACACACAGGAGATAAGATAAAGGACCATGTCTCTATGCACCCAGCCTGTGGGTCTTGACCCTCAGCAATAAATGATACTTGATTCTGCCTTGCCTTACTGATCTCATCAGTGGCCTCTTCATTATTCTCTGCCCCTTACATCTCTGAGCCTTTCCTCCTTCAAATTAAACCCCTTCCCTCCCACTCTCTTCAGAACAAATCCCAGAGGGGCAGAGATAAAAGAGGGAATGCTTGGGGCCTCACCCTCAGTGCAGCTGTTGGTTTCTCTGGCTGGCCCATAACTGTGGGGGCCGGACATGAGGTTGGCCTGTTGGCAGAAGGGCAGACCAGATAGTCCTAGAAAAGAGATGGCTGGAGTAGGGGATGGGAATGGAGGATACCTAGGCCTCACCTTGAAACCTCAGGCAAGACCTGATCCCAAAGTTCAAGGCTGCATGACATAGGACCTCACATCTTCTTATAGACGGGAAACTAGCTTGGGGTAGGAATGGAGCTGGGTGAGAGATCTGCCAAATCCTTAAAACCCAGGAACTGGTAAATGCACTGACCTTCTGTCCCCATGCTGGGGGTCCCTTGGCTGGGGAGGGGTCGGAGGCAGCATGGCTCGCCATAGCTACTGACTGGTGGTGGGGTCATGGAGTTGAACATGGCGTCTCAGGGGAGTGTGTGTGGATGCTGCAGAAGGAGAAAGCAGGTGTACCAGTCATAAAGATGAAGGGAAATAGGAAAGACCAGGTGACAATCTAAGGCACAGAATCCTGGCCATCATGTCCCCTGTGCCACTGGCCTCTCTAGGATATCAGCCATGGGAATCAAGTTGCAAAGACCATCACTCAGAAAGAGAGAGTAGGACAAATATCTCTAAGAGGTAGAGGTAATCTTGTAGGCTTGGGTGGGTCTCTTATTTTGTTTTTTTTTTAGTACTGAGAATCAAGCCCAGAACCTTCACAATGAACTGTATCCCCAGCATACACACACACACACACACACACACACACTATCTAAAAAAATTTTTAAGACAGGGTTTCACTAAATTGCCCATGCTGAGCTGAACTCGCTCTCCTTCTGCCTCAAGGACATGACACCATATTCAGCCAGTCTTAGGGGAACTGGGGAAGTTTTGCCTGGGTGGCCTGTGTGTGTGTGTGTGTGTGCGTGCGTGTGCGTGTGTAATGTTAACTGGTCACATGAGCCAATATGAATTTCGGGTGATTGTGGTGCCATTGGGCCCTCTACTTCTTGCACTGACCATGGGCCAGCTACAAGGAAGAGTGGGTTGGGCAAACTTTAGTGGGGCGGCCCAGTGTGAGCTCCTGTTCCTTTCCTCTTGCCCCAGCCCAGGGACAGCCTGTCTGCTATTTCTTTAATGTTCAGCAGAGGGAGCCCTCGCCACAGTCCAGACAGGCTGGCGGGGCCGGGAAGGAGCCGAAAGGATCTGTCCTCTTCCTTTAGACAAAAAAATTATGTGTAGGAGTAAAGTTTCTGAGGAGAACCTATGGGCCTATTGGGTAGAAAGGATGGAAGTTGATGTCATTCTGGTGTGGTTTGGACCTTGGCCCACCTAGCCCTTTCAGTTTGTTCTGAGGGAACAGGAAAAAGTACAGTTAAGGAAGGCTTTAAGAGAATGAAAAAGTCACCATCCATAAGAAAAGAGTAGAGGAAGGAAAAGGTGCTGCTCTTCTCTCCTCAAACTCCAGTTTGTACTCCATCCCGGGTTTTCTGGTCTCCCGGGAGCGAGGGTGGGGTGGGGCGGGGTGGGGTGGAGAAGGACCGGGAGCGGGCCGGCCGGCGCGGTGGGTGATCCCGGGACTCTGGGGTTTAGGGTGAGGGCGGGGTAAAATGGGGAGCGGAACCCGTATCCTTCGACCCAGCCCGAGTCCCGCATCCTGGGCTGTAACCTCCCTAACTCCTCTTTTTCCACCGAGATCTGGATCCTGCATCCAAGACCTCCCAACTCGACCTTGGCACTAATATGGGGGGGGTCACAGCTGGCTGGCAGCTGGCTGAGGGGGCACTCCTCCCGCCTTCTTCCTCTATGACTCACCCAGGGGAAGGAGGACGCGCACACGAACCCTCAAACACTAGAGACCCCCAAAAGTGCACATTCTGTTACCGTCCTGCTCCATTGCCCAGCCGCCGCTAGGAGCCGCGATGGAAATGGGGCGACATCCCTCTTCGCCTACGCGGTCACAGCCCACCCACGTCTCCCCTCACACTAGTAAAAGGAAAATATCGCTAACTTTTCCAGCTTCAGTGAACTTTTTCGGGGATGGGTAAGAGAGTGCGGGATGAAGCAAGAGAGCCTAGGGTTCCCCTACCGGAGCCCTGAGTCATCTTTGGTATCTTCTTATTTTCTAGAGTCCTCCGGGTACCCTCGCTCCCCAACTCCCAGGAGTAGGCCCCGCCCCCTCTCCCGGTCCCGCCTTCCCCGCCCCCGTGCCTCTTCGGCCCACCCAAGTCGCCGCCGCAGGCCCTGGCTGCAGACGGCTCCGCTTCCCCCGCCCGCCCCAGAGCCCAGTCGAGCGAGCCGTAGTTGGGGGGTGAGGGGCGGGGCACATTCTTCCCTCCTCCTCCTCCTCCGGCTCTAAGCGCACCCAGAAAGCAGGCAGTGGCGCCCTGGGGGCCTCTGTTGGAAAGTGGGAGTCCCGATGGTGGGGTAGAAAGAATTAAAAAACTATAGGGAGAGAAAGTGCCTGGGTAAATACAGTAAGGTGTACACGAGAAGGAGGAAGACATCTCAGGTTCCTGGGTATCCCAGCCAGCTTCCTAAGGGTTAACCCCGCCAGACCCCCGGGAACCCCCAGTGACGTCAAGGGCGGGGTTTGAGTCGCCGCACGGGGATGCCGTGGAGATAATGGGGGGGGGGGTCTCTGGACCCCGCCCCCTAGGGAAAACCACCCTCATTCCGGTCCTTACGTCTCCCCCAGGAAGCCTCCCAGCCTTGTCCCTATACTGAATAGAAAAAACTACCCCATAAAGACCCCAGTTCTCCAGTCCCCGAAAACCCTCAGTCTCTACAGAGTCCCCTTTCCCTAATTCACTTCCAAAAGCTAGCTGCCCAGGGCTGATTGTTTCGGGGTCATGGGGCCTGAAAGAAGCTTCAGAGAGGGGAGCAAGGGCAGGCAGGGTGGTCTGAGCCAGAGGAGGGGCCTCGGTCTTCAGCTCCTGTTTGGGCGGGGGGCCAACGGGGATACACGGGCTGGCAGTGGCCAGTGGTCCCTCCCAACCCCAGTAGGGGTCTCCCCGCAGCTGGCTCCAGCTGCCCTGGTGGTCCTGAGGTCAGCGGGTCAAGACAGGGTCTCCCCAGCTTCTCTTTAACTCCCTGTTGGGACTCGGGAGTCCAAAATTTCTTGGAGTTTTTCTAAGGCCTAACCTGCACCTTGAACAGCCCCTCCAGCCCTCTTCCTAGTCCTGAGTGCACTTCTATCCCCCAAAACGCAAGCATTCGCGGGCACATCTGTCACGAGACAGGTCAGGGGTCCAAGCCCAACCGCCTCCAGTGGTGTTATTGCCTCTCGCACACGCAGTCCCCACCCCACCTAAAGTACTCCCTTTTGGCGGTAGGTCCCCTCCTCTCAGTCACTGACGTCTTCCTGCCCCGCGTTCAGAGACGCACCTGGAGTTCCCTCTCTACTACGCAGACCTCCGGCGGGCCATCCCAATAGCTTCTTCATCCCAACCTCAGGAAAAGGAGATGTTCTAATGTGTGGGAGAAGTGGAGACAGACAAAGAGACCCACGGTTGCCTGAGACAGACACACAGACTGTCAGAAGAAAAAGAAGAGATACAGAGAAAAAGGAGTCACAAATGAAAAAGTTACCCAAACTTTCTAATATCTCGCCCATTGTCTTCCACCCCATTCTTCCTGAGCCCCAGGTCTCTCTCCGGGGTAGGATGAGTCCCGCGCAGCAGAGCATCCCCTCTGTCCCCCTCCCCCCAACTCCCAGGTGGTCCCCCGCCCGCCCCCCTTCTCACCTCCGTCTGGGCGCAGGGCTCGGGATGCGCGGTCCAGGGCGAGTCTGGGCTGGGGGGTGTGCGGTGGGGAGGGGGGGGCAGACAGGGCCACGGCCAGCAGCCTCAGTGCCACCCCACCCCCCCAACCTGGCCCCCGGCCCTCCCGCCGGCCCAACCCGCCGGGCCGCAAGCCGGGACCACCCGCGAGAAGCGCAAACTTTTTTTTTCCTTTTGCAAAAACTTTCTCGCTCTGGCCGCTTGGCGCGCCGCTGCTCTTCCCGCTCGCCCCTCACCTCGCTCCTATTTCCCTCCCTCTGACCGTACTGGAAGAAGAGATGGGGTGGCTGGAAGCGAGAGAGGGGGTGCCGGGCTTATTGCACCCCCAGGACCCCCAGGATCCACCCCCTCCCTTGAGGGACTCTATACTGCCTACCCCCCCAACACGCTGTGTTGGTGGGTAGTAAATCCCGGGATGGAATTCCCTGGATCGGCCGTCTGCGACGAGGCCCTCAATCACAGCCAGGAAAGCATCCAGAAAAATACTTCGGGGCGAGGAAGGGAGGGGAAGAAGTTCACCTGAGAAAGGTAACATGGAAAGTAGGGTCGTCGACTTTGTTGGTATTAACTGCACTTCCATCACTCTGTGGTTTATTGGCCAGCCTCTCCCTTTGGATGGAATTTTGTTGGGACAGAGGCGGGGTTTGGACAAACTGAATTCAGGGGCTGGTGGCTGTGAAGGAAGGTCTACAGAGCATAAAAGAGAGGCGCAGTGACTAAAGCTCTGACTATGGGGTGGTGTGTTCATAAGGTCACTAAGAAACCGTGAGTCTGAAGCACCTTTTGCGCGAAACCGGCTCTTTCTGAGGCCACCTCCGCACCTCTCTAGTTTGCCCTTTTTCTGCTCTTTAAGGCTTTTTGCTCCCTCTGCTGGCCATCCTGACACATGACACCTTCTTGGAGTCTGATTGCAGGAGACCGGGGAGCTGAAGAAGGAACCCAGAGAGGTTCTGCACCAAACCTGTTAAGATACCAGGGAGGGGACAGTGTGAGCCCAAAGAAGCTGAGGGGTATACTCGAGGAGGCTGCCAGCGGTCAGAGGTAGTGCGGCGGGGGGGTACACTTTTCCTTTGGATTTGTGTTGCTATGGTGACCAGATGCCGGGGTAAGGCAACTATTTCAGTCTCTGACCTTTCTAAGAAATAGAAGAAAGGATGGTGAGAAAAAGGAGTCGCTTTCCCTTTCTGTCACCTCTCACTCAGTTCTCCTACATCCTCACTCTGCTTCTAAGGACACTTCCTTGGGCCTGGAAGGTCAGTGGGTTAACTATTCACTTTGAGGGTCAGAGGGGGAAAGATGAAGCTAGGGACAGATCTGGGGCCCTACAAATATAGGTAGTGACTGTGGGGATGGGGCAGCTAAGAGCCTTATTTGAGCCTACATCCCCACATAACTGACCCAGACCAGTTATACTGAGAAGCTCAGGGACCCAACTCAGTCAGGCCCAATTAATAAAAATGAAGGGATCCTGTGTATGTTTCTCATATGTTTGTGCTCAACCACTTACCCTTTTTTCCAGAAAAGCTCTTCTGGAACACGATATAAACTAGCAATTCACTTGTTTGTTTGTTTTCTTAAGACAGGGTCACACTACGTAATCCAGGCTGGCCTCAAACTCATGACACTCCTCCTGCCTCAACCTCCTAAATGCTGGGGTTACAGTCATGTGCCACCATGCCCAGGAAAGGTCGGTAATTCTTAAAATTTTTTGCTTCAAGACTCCACTACACTCTTTCAAATCACTGAGCTTTTTTTCTCCCATGTGTCTTGTATCCATCAATTCATCATGTTAGAAATTAAAACAATTACATCAGAAAGATGATGTAATCACATATCACATTGGAAGACTTTTCACTGTATAATGTTGAGATAATGAGAAAATAACATCTTAATATTATGGTGAAAATGCTTTTGACCTGTAGAAACTCCTGTAAGGACCTTGGAGACCTCCCAGAAGGCCGCAGATCACATTTGAGAGCCATTGCTGTGGATCATCACCTTGACCTTTCTTAATGATGCACGCTTGTTGATTTTCTTTCTTATTTTTATTTGGAAACTATAAATGTTTGTCTCCCCAATGGTTCTGTGTCTCCTAGAGAAAGCCAGACAACTTCCTAGGCTCTGCATCCATTTTCCCCAACTCTTCTTCTTTTAGTCTTTTTTTTTTTTTTTTTAAACTGGGGATTGAACCTGGGTCTCACATGTGCCAGGCAAGCTCTGTACCACTGAAATATACCCCCTATTCCTTTCTCTTTCTGGGGCTCTCCTAAACACCCTCCCCAGGGACCTTGCCCATGTGCCTTTTCACCCTCCCTTAAGTTAATACCCTCAAACTGGGGACATTGGTGCATGCTTATAATCCTAGCATTTGAAAGGCTGAGGCAGGAGGATCAAGAGTTTGAGGCAAGCCTGAGCCAATAGATCCTGTCTCAAAAACAAAACAAAACAAACAAACCAACAAAAAACCCAAAGTGAAGCCTTCAACAGTCCCTATCCTCTGCTTGCCTCTTTGCCCCATCCCAAGCCTTCTGGGCCGTCTGCTTTCTTCTTCCTTTACTTGAGGACTTTCAGTTCTTGGAAGAGACCAATTTTTCTCTTCTCTTCTTTGCCTTCTCCTTCCCTACTTCCCCCACCAGCCCCTGTCATTTTCTCTCAGGGGTTAGGGTAGAAAACTATTCCCTTACCAGAAACACTTTACCCATCACTCCATACATCAACTGGCCTGAAATAGGCCAGTATCTAGGACAAGAGAGTGCCCGCGGGGTCTCCATAGGGGTTGATCCAGTCATACTGCCAGGTGGCCTATTGAATAGGGGTATGGATAAGAAAACCTGATGCCTACAGACACAGATACCCTTTTCCTAGGAACCCCCAGTTTGATCTCTTCACTCTAAACCCCCAGGTCCTCTTGCTAACTGCAGCCACAAGCCTCCACCACCATATCTGGCACATCCGTCTTGACCACATTGCCATTATGATCAAGGTAGAGGAGAGAGAGGGGCCTTCTGGTAGTGGGTACACAGCAGGAGGTACCTGCAGGCCAAGGATTGTTGGCTTTGAGGAGGTTGAAGACTGCAGAATGGAAGGAGGCAGCAATCCCGGGGCTGCCAGCCAGGTGAGGGGGGCACTGTCCACTGCAGTAATTCAGTTGGTACCCCTCTGGCTTCAGGATCCAGTCCCGCCATCCCAGTTCCTGGAAGTCTACATAATAGTCTCGTCTACAACATAAGGGAGTCTCAGGCTCACAGGTGGGAGTCCTCCTCCTGGTCCGACCTGCTCTAGGCTCGTAGGCTTGAATCTTAAGCTCCAGGAAGGGACGGTGGGGTCCTTCTGTGTCCAGGAGCTGCCTCAGTTGTCCAGTAGCAGCTGTGCTGTTGTCTTCCAGAGGTCTACAGTCCAACTGGAGTTTCACGATACCAGACTCTTCACTCCTCAAGCCACCAGAGGGCAGAATCAAGGCATGCCAGCCAGGAGCATTTATTTGGTGCTCAACCAGGAGGGATGACAACTCTCTGTGCCTCTTCCCTGGGATCCATTGGAAGATCCTCAGGTGAAGAGTGCCAGGAGGGGTGGGGAGAACATACAGCCAGAGGAGGGAATGGTATAGGTGGTGGGACTGCAGAGTGGTCAACTGGAAAGTGAGCATGGAGCTGCAGGTTGAAGTGGAGGAGTCTGCCAGAAAGACAGCAAAAAGAAAGAGAAATGTGAGCAGCGATGAAGCTCCGCTTTGAAATACCCCCAAGCCTCCAACTGATCTCCCTCACACCCAACTTTATAAAAAACAGAGGCTGCTTGAGTCCTTGCAACCATTCTGTGCCCAGCTCCTCCTTCTCCTGCCACACCCCACTCCCTCTACCTCCTGTCAGGCTCTCTTCTCCCTCCTTTTTCCGTCTGCTTCCTGCCTGTCTCTCTCCTCACCCACCTGTGATGTTAGCAAAACTGATGACCTCCTCCCCCTTGATCGGAGCCACAGCCTCAGGTTGTAGTCTGCGAAGGGCTCTGGTCAGCGCTGCCTGGGGTGGAGGATGAGTTATTCTGGGACGACTGGTCAGGTGCAGCCCCTTGAGGATTTGTTGCTTTGCTAGCTCCAGCACCAGAGTTCGTTCTGCTTGAAGTGCCGGTGCTGGGCCTCCACAGGATGGGCATGCAGAGCCTGTGCCCTGTACCCACACCAGTGCCCACAGCAGCATCAGCCAGAGCTGGACATTAGGGAGTCCCATGCTCCTGGTGGATGGTCCTGGGTCAGGAGCCGAAGATGGCAGTTTTTCTTCTATTGAGTTTGATTGCATTGGTGCCAAAGTAGGCACAGCAGTGGCAGATACCAGTGCCACAGTTACTTTCCACAATGGGGAGGGCCACTTCTATGGCCTGGGACCCAGAAAAGCTGAAAGTGGATTGTCCGATGGGTAGCTAGGTTTGACCCTCAGAGTTCATGACTGGCTACTGACCTGGGGCCTCTTTAGAGCCAACTGCCTGAGACTCCCCCACCTAGTAGTCACCCAGTGGACCTACCCACTGAGCTTTGGGATTGGCCAGCTGTGCTGCCCATCAGGCCCATGCAGGGGTGGAGGTCCCCCCTCAGCTCGGGTTTCACCACCTGCCTGTGGTGGCTTGAAGTAGGGGTAAGGGGGCAGCAATGTGGACATGCATGATGCAAGAAAGAGGATGATTTCACATGCTTAGTTCCCAAGGTCTGGGACTCAGAGGAGGGACTCTATATGTGCCAGGTGGGGAAGGGCAGTTTCCCCTAGTGTCCAGTCTGTCTAGCTTGTCTGGCTACCCTGCTGCAGCAGTTTCCATAAGGCATTGGTGGGTTCCCGTGGTCATTTTTCTATAGCCTCTGGGCCAGAAGGAGAATTGTGGTCTCTTTATTTCTAACATGGGGGCTGGACTAGGGGTGAGAGGCTGGGTGGTGGTGGTAAAAGAGTGGACTCCTCTTTCTCAGGCCAAGGTGGCAGTGCCACAGGACACAGAAGTCACCCCTTGTCCCTGCCTGTGCTGGCTGCCCAGAGTCCAGTTGGACTGGAGTGCAATGTGGAGGAGGGCCAGAGCAAGAGCTGGGGGATGTGCTACTGTGATGTCTGGGGAAACCCAGAGCCTGGGGGTGGGAGTGATGCAATCTTACAGCAGGACAGAGTTCAGCTATCCAGGCTGGCAGGAGGGCATGCGACTTGGGAGGCCCTGTACCCAGGTGTTGCTTCTCTTTCAAGGCATTGTAAGAACTGCCTAAATGTGAAGTGATGCCAGCCAGCCTCTGTCAATGAAGTTTAAGAAGTGGGAGGCTTAAGGGCTTTTAAGAATGAAGCAGCAACCTTAGTTCCCAATCTCAGCCCTCCTTACCTACTTTCCCTCCATCCTTTCTCATGCACTAAACACCTGGACTCAAGCAATTCTACTGCCTCAGCCTCCTGAGAAGCTGGAACTATAGGCATGTGCCATGGTCTTTGGCCCTCTCTGACTTTTAAATGGGAACAGGAAGTGGATGGGCCTCAGGCTAGCTTTTTTTCCTTATGGCCCAGTTTCTTCAAGAACCTGGAGGAGGTGTCAGGGAGAAAGCTGTGGGGAAAGAGTGTGATTTAGAAATGCATCCCTATTCCACTTATTAGTTGCAGGGGCTGTCAAGAGAGCACTAGACCTGGAGCCAGGAAGGTGGGTCACTCTAGGGACTGGGCTTCAGTACCACCAGTGTCCACCATGTGGCAGAGCGGTGCCACTGGACAGCAGCTGGTTTACAGCAGACCGGAGCTTCCCAGAGACAGGAAGAGGCTGCCTGGGGAGTGGAGAGATGGGGAGTGTACCTCACTCTCTTGTTCTGGGGATCCTGCCTCCCCCACAGGAGTCAGGGAAGAGCTGGTTCCTTTGCTGTTTCCTGTCACCACTGCTAGAGAACGGAAGCTGTTCTCAAGACTGCATCACTGCTACCTTTGGTGTTAGATCTCATCACACTGACACGTGGCACTGGAGCTTGGTGACAGTGCCAGGCTCTTCCTAGAAACTCAGGGTGCCACGTGGTGGGAAGGAAGCAGAAGGGTCAGTGAAACTCTTAGACATGCCGTCCACTCTGCATTTCTCCCCAGGCCCTGAATCATATCCAAGCCCTCTGGTCAGTGTTCTCTCCAGATCCTAGATCCCAGTTAAATGACAGCCCTCCAGCCCTGGAGTCCAGACCATGAAACTGCAAAGTGGAGGTATCTGCCAGTGGTGGTACCTAGGAGTGCTTACTCATTGGTGCCAGAAGGCAGTCAGGGAAAGTAGCAAGAAGTGGCTGTGGGAGTCACTGACCCCACCTCTCCATACCCTCCCTGTCAGGTGCCCCCAATTTCCAGCTTTTCCCACCCCCTCACTGCTGTGCCTGGCCTGGTCCTACCTCCCCACTGACACTTACGTCAGAACTCAGCTATAAATACGCTCTCAGCATCTTAGTCACTTCTCCCAAGAAGAGCTCCCGGGTTATAAATACCCCAGCCATCTGCCTCACTGCCGCCCCACCATCAACCTGATTGGGGGCTGGGGGGCTGGTGGTGACAAGCTTGGGGGTCAGTAAGGAAGTGGAAGAAGTGGAAGTACTTATCTCATCCCAGTGAGAACACCCTGAAGGAGTCTACAGATAGGGCTTGGAAGCTCAGGAAGAAAATGTTTCCAAGAAGACAGACCAGCTCTTTCCCTTTTTTCAAAAAGCAAAGCCAGAAAAGAAAGGGAATAGTATGGATCCCGTGTTTAAAATATGACGTTCTGTTCATCATGGATTTTTGCAGTAATTTTGGTGCTTAAAAATATTATATTAAGGGTTGGAAATTTAACTCAGTGGCCTAAGCGCCTGCCTGGTAGGTGTGAGGTTGTGAGTTCAATCCCTGGTACAAAAAAAAAAAAAAAAAAAGTTGTATTAAAATATTTCTTACTTTGATTTTTTTCCTTCTCTTTAAAAATTTTGCCCCCTTCGAGGCCGGCTTGGGCTACAACGCGAGCGCAAGGCCGGTCTGAGCTACATGGTGCGACCCTGCATCAAAAAACCAGGGCCGGGAGTTTGGCTCAGTGGCTTAAGCACCTGCCCTGGCAGGCTCAAGGCTGTGAGTTCAATCCCCGGTGCCGCAAAAAAAAAAAAAAAAAAAAAATTTGCCCCCAAGATGAATGTCTTAGTTTGTCTTAACCCAGTCTTCATCCTGGGGACTGACGCTGTAGTTGGAGGGAAGGAGATTTAGTCTCAAAGAGGGATGGAGTGGGGGATACAGGCAGAAAGGAGAGAGAGAGAGACACCAGAACCTCTCCCTAGATAAAAGTGTCCTCAAGACAAAGGTCAGAACATTCTTGTTGTCTTGTTTATTTGTTTTTGTTTTTTGATGCAGGTTCTTGCTATGTAGTTCAGGCTGATTTTGAACTCTCTGTGTGGTCCAGGGGGTCAGAAACTCACGGCAATCTATCTGCCTCAGCCTCCGAGTTCTGGAATTACAGGTGCATGCCACTATGCCCTGCAAAGGTAGGATAATGTCTATGGACATCTCAGAAAGTCCCACAGCTGGGGCTTCTGTACCCTCAGAAATTTCCTTTCAAGAGCCAGGGAAGTAGCTCAGTGGCGCATACCTGGCAATCATGAGGCCCTGAGTTTGATTCCCAGTACCAAAAAAAAAAAAGGAAGTTCCCTTTCAGAATTTCTCCTCTAGCCTCCCCATTCCAGGACCTCTTAACCTCTTTTGGAGGGGGTTACAAGCTGAGCAAATACAGACATCACATTCCCCAAAGGACACATGGGCTTTGCGCAAACTCGGCCTTGGGCTGCAGACATTATTGACTCCATGGTTCAGCCAACGGGGAAAGGTGGGGTAAGTGGGCAAAGGTTAAAGAGCACTCATTCTCAGACCAAATGCCACCTTTTCCTTGTCTTAGACCTTCCTCATCTCCCTGTTCTGCTTAACTGTCTCTTGCCATTTCCAGCTGGCAGGCGGGACTCCTGGAGAGAGCCCTGCGAGGTTGGCGGGGGAAGGGTGAGCCAGAGGTCCTGGCAGGCAGCTCTGAGCATGCCTCAGCCTCCTGCTTCATGTGTGTCCACAGAGTGTCAGCTTACCTGATGATTGATCATTGATCTGTCTCATCTCTTGGAGCAAGTACAGAGGGAGGAGGTGAACAGGAAAAACTAGGTCTTTATTAGCCATGAGACCATCAAATGATGATTCTGGGAGGATGGAGGTGGCCTGAGGAAAAAGAGGAGGCAGCCTGCGGGAGGGAGAGGTGTAAAACAGGAGCAGGATACAATATCTCAGCCCTGAGGGCTCCGTGTGAAAAGAAAGCAGAGAGGCAGCAGGCTCTGTGTCATCTGGGGTGTCAGTTTGGGTCCTGGCAGGAAACAGGGGAGTCCTCAGCTATCTGTGTCTGCTTCATCAAGACAACTCAGTGAAGAAATTATTTACAAAGGATATAGATAGAGCTAAGGAAAACAGTAAAGGATGGTGAAGCACTAGGGACTAGGAAAGGGGAACGCCATTAGGATCCTCTAGAGTTGACAGCATCTCAGAACCCAAGCAGAGCTAGAGCTATGGAAGTGGGGAGGCAGATAGGGTATGGGGACACAGCACAGCCACAGTTGCACAGAAGCATGACACATGGGCAAAGGGGAGCAGGAATAAGATACACTCTATCTTCTTATCCCTTTGTCTTCTGATTGGGTCTCCCTTTAGCCAAATCCAGCAGGGAGCCAGGGTGGGAAAGTTCAAGTGATATAGTTCAGGTGAGTCAGCCCCCAAAGGCACTCAGCAAGGTAGAGAAGAACGAGGAATGGGTGAGGGTGTGCAGAGAGCGTTAGCTGTTCACTCGGGCAAGCGAGAAGGGAAGGACCTTAAGACACAGAGGCCGATGAGAGTCACTTTGGATGACAGTAATTTAATGTTTGGTGAATCCAAAGAAAGAGACTCTCCAGCAGGTCAGAAAGATCAGGGGAGGGGGTTAAATCAACTCATCCTGGAGTGGGGGCCATCAAGTGGAAAGGGGAGGGAGACATTGTAGATGGTGGGGATGATTAAGGGTGAGTTAAGCATGCCATTGCCTGGGAACCAGATGGCATTGTCCATGGTTAAGGTGGATCAGTCCCTGAAGTGAGTTTGAGCATGAAGGGTATGGTGGACAGATTATGCCTTAGGACAGAGATTGGTGATCATGAAGACAGCATCATGACTCTCCTTAAGGTAGAGCTCCTCACTTTGGAGGTTGCTCTGGGAGAGACAGTCCACATTATGGACAAAGGCAGGACTGGAGTCATTCCATCCTTTTGAGGAAGGGTACCTCTGTGATGGCACATTTGCACATCCTACCTTGGGGTGTAATTATCACGCACAGACTAACTGCACCCACAGGCTTCTACCACCATGTCAGGTATGTCAGTCTTGACAATGTTGCTGTCCCTGTCATAGTAGAGCAGAGACAGGGGCCGTTGGACTGTGGGCACACAGCACGAGCCCCCTCCAGCAGTCCCAGCAACTGTGTTGGCTTTGAGAAGATTGAGTACCGAAGTGTGAAAGGACGCAGTAATGCCAGGCATGCCTGCCACATGCAATGGGCACTGCCCTGTGCAGAAGTTCATTGCGTAACCTTCAGGCTGGATAATCCAGTCGTGCCAGCCAATCTCACGGAAGTCTACGAAGAATTCTTGTCGACAGCACATCCTGGATCCTCCCTGGCAGTCAATGCCTTGTCGGCGAACCCGGTGCTTGCCCCCAACTCTTATTCGAGCTGTCACAAAAGGTCTATGGGCAGTGTCACTCATGATGACTGAGCTCTGGGCTATCTGGCCTTCAGGTGCCAGCTCCAGAGTAAGGTGCCCATGGCTACAGGCAGCCTGAGCTTCAGGCCCTAGGATGAGCTGGTGCCAGCCACTAGCATCTACCTCCAGCAGGTGCTGACTAGCTATAGTAAGGTTGGTGTCATGTGGGCTTAGTGCAAAGACTCTGACATTTATACTCCAGGTGCTGTTGGGAGGGAGCTGCACAAAGAACATGAGGCTGGCCTGCCGGATCTCCATGCCACCAGCAGTTTCATCAGAAAAGTGAAAATCCAGACGAGTCTGGTTGATGTTAGAGAAGCCTGTGGACACAAGAAACCCCTGTCATTGTGGCTAAGTGTCAATTCTACCACTCTGTGTGTGTGTGTGTGTGTGTGTGTACTAGGCACTGAACCCAAGGCTCATACTAAGCTATATCCCTCACTGTCCTACCTCTTTCTTGTCCTCGGGATTGAACTCAGGGCCTTCATACTGAGTTATAGCTCCACATCCCCCCTCTTTTTTTATTTTGAGACAGGCCCTCACTAAGTTAATAAATTGCCCAGACTTGGCTTGAACTTGCAATGTTCCTGCCTTATCTGCCTGAGTAGCTGGGATTGTGTGTGTGCCACTGTGCTCTGCTTCCCTTCACTGTCAGCATAGTTGAACTCTTTGACGCCCTTAGAATTGCTATGGTTGAATATGTTTCCTAAAGTTCAAGTGTTGGAAATTTGATCCCCAGTAAGGTAGTGTTGGGAGGTACAGCCTAATGGGTGGTGTTTGAGTTATGGAGATCAAATCCTTCAGAAACAGATTAATTCCTTTATCATGGGAATGGATTCCTTATAGAAGTTAAGTTCTGACTGGTGCATGAATCTCAGGCATATTTCCTCCAATAAGTCAGTTTTTTTCTGTATTAAAAATTCCATTGCAAGAGAAAATATCTGCCAGGATTGTAAGAATCTCGTTAGCAGTTCTCTATCCACCACTCAAATGCACTCTGAAGTCAGGCAAATCCAAAGGCGCCTTATACAGAGGAAGTAACCATGACTCAGGGCAAACATTATTATCCTGGCCTCTGAGAGTTTCCAAAATCTTCAAGCAAACACCTGCCCTGTGTTCTCCTGAGTGAACCCACTTCTTGCCACCCTCCCAGCCAGGGCAACTGACATCCCTCTGGTTCTGCCCATTACTTTTCCTAGCTTGAGCGGATTACAGGTGACTTCAGAGGTAAAACAACTTTTCCCTATGATACTTAGCCTTTGTCCTTCAGGAACTTTCTAATGTTGAAAGACTCAGTCCCTAAAGAAGAGCAGTGTTCTTTACTTTTTCACTGTTTTCCATTTCTTTTTTTTTTTCTTTTTCTTTTTTTTTTTTGGCGGCACCAGGGATCAAACTCACAGCCTTGCACCTGACAGACAGGCACTTAAGCCACTGAGTCAAACTCCCGGCCCTAGTTTTTTGAGGCAGGGTTGCACTGTGTAGCTCAGGCCGGTCTTGCGCTTGCGCTGTAGCCCAAGCTGGCCTCGAACTCACAACGCTCCATCTACCTCAGCCTCCCGAGTGCTGGGATTAAAGGCGTGCGCCACCACGCCCGGCTTGTTTTCCATTTCTTAAAAATGATCTCTCATTTATAGTTGAATCTATTTGGTAAATCATTGCATGGAAAAAAAAAGTTGAGTTCAGGATCCCACACTTTGCCTTCTTTTTGGCCTTCTACTATGGGATAGTACAGTAAAAAGGCCTTTGCCAGATGCTGGCCCCTTCCCAGCTTCCAGAATCATGAGATAATGGATTTCTGAGCTGGGGATATAGCTCAGCGGCAAAGCACCTGCCTGGCAAGCGCAAGGTCCTGAGTTCAATTCCCGGTCCCCCCACCCCCCAAAAAATTAAATAAATAAAATAAAATTCTATACATTATAAGTCAGCCAGTTTGTGGTATTCCATTATAACAGCACAAAATGGACTAAGAAATTTGGGAATGAGAGAGGAATATTTCTATAAGAAATATCCAAATACCCGAAGATATGGAAATGGCTTTGGGAATTGGGCTATGAGAAGATTGAAGAATTTGGAGGAGTAAACTAGGAAAAGCCAAAATTGCCATGAACAGAGAGAATATTAAGGGTGAGGACTCAGAAGAAGAGAGCAGTAGGAAAAAGCTGATACTTCTTAGAAGTTAAGTGGTCATGATTAGAATATTGGTAGAAATATGGATGGGAAAAGCAATTCTGCAGGTGGAGATTAAAAATATCTTACTGGAAATTGGAGTAAAGGCCATCCTTTTTACAAAGTAGCAAAGAACTTGGCTGAATTGTGGCCATGTTCAAGGGTTTTATGGAAGGTAGAAATTAAGAGTGATGAATTTGGGTATCTTATGGAAGAAACTTCTAAACAAAATATTGAAGGAGCTGTGTGACTTCTTAAAACTGCATACTGCTGGCTGTGGTGGCTCATTCCTGTAATCCCAACACTCAGGAGGCTGAGGCAGGAGAATTGCTGTGGGTTTGAGGACAGCCTGGTCTACATAATGAGTTCAAGTCCAGCCTGAACTACATAATGAGACTTTGTCACAGAAAAGAAACCAGAAAAAATAAAAAATAAAAAAACAAAAACAACCCCTGCATACTGTAAATGGAGAGAGAAATTATTTAAAGATGAAATTTATAATTAAAAGGAACCAGAATATAAAGATTTAGAAAAACCCCAGTTGGGCCACATAAATACCAAAAAAAGAAGCTGAATGTGGTGGTGCATACCTACAATCCCAACACACTTGAAGACAGGGCTGGGTAACTCAGAGACTTAGTGAGACCCTATCTCAAACAAGCAACTGTGCAAAAAAAAGAGCAGCAAAGTTTACTGGGGACATGGCTTAGTGCAAAGTCCCTGGGTTCAATCCCCAGTACTGAAAAAGTAAAAATAAATAAATATGAAAAGGAGGGTTCTGCCAGCCAGGCCTGGTGGTGCATGCCTTTAATCCCAGCACTCGGGAGGCTGAGGCAGGAGGATTGTTGTGAGTTTGAGACTAGCCTGGATTACAAAGTGAGTTCAAGGCCAACCTGAACTGCATAGTGAGACCCTGTCTCAAAAAATAGGGCCGGGAATTTAGCTCAGTGGTGTAAGCACCTGCCTGGCAAGGCTAAGGTTGTGAGTTCGATCTCAGGTACAAAAAAAAAAAAAAAGAAAAAGAAAGAAAGAAAGAAAGAAAGAAAGAAAGAAAGAAAAGAAAAAAATAGGAGGGGTCTAGAAGAAAATTAAGGGTATAGCCTAGCCCTACCTTTTGATAAGGAGATCAATATGGATAGAAGGGAACCAGTAGTTTTTTAAAGAGATGAAAGGAGAATGACTCTAGACACATTACAGGGATCTTCCAGGCTTTGCCTCCCATCACAAGCCCACAGCTCTGTGGGGACCAAGGAATGGGCCACAGGTCCCTCCATGAGCTCAGTACCCAGGGCTGCCTCAGAACTCTGCTCCCTGAGTTCTGGTGCAGTGTCAGGGCACAAGTCATACTGCTGCCCCAGAGGCCACAAGCAGGGAGCCTCAGTGCATCCTCGTAAGGCTAACTGCAGAAATACAAAATACCTTGGCTACAGAGCCATGGGGCCCTGGTGGCCTCCACCTAGATTTCAAAGGCTTTATCAGCCAGTCCAAGAGCCCAGTCAGAAACTAATCACAGGGGCAGAGCCACTGCAGAGAGCACCCCAGTAGAGCAACGCTAAGTGGAACTATGGGGTCGAAACTGCTGCAGTCCTTGTGAGACCTAGTAGAACTATGGCAGTGGGGCTCCTCTGCCCCATCCCAATCTCACCACCCCGAATTGAGGAGCTGCGGAGCTACCGGTGCACAGCAGCAGCCAGGGAGAGTTGCAAGCATGAAACTCCAACCCTTGAGGGTTGTTCCATGGACCAATTCCAACAAAACCAGGAGGGTAAGACTTTCTGAGGCCTTGAGGGCCCAACCCTCCCTGGTATCCAGAAGACAGCATATGGAATCAGATTATTCAGGAGTTTAAGATTTAGTATTGTTCACCCTGCTGGTTTTAGGACTTACTTGAGGCCTTCTTTCCTGTTTCTCTTCTTTGGAATAGGAATGTCTACCCTATGCTTGTTTCACCATTGTATTCTGAAAGTAAGTGAACTGTTTGATTTCACAGGCTCACAGCTAGAGGGGAATTTGCTCTAGGATGTGCTGTGCCTTGAGTCTCACCCTATCTAAATTAGATGAGTTTTTTTTTTTTTTAAACAAGAATTAACTAAAGTTCCCAGGCTTAATTGAAACTTTTAACTCTCCTGCCTCAGACTCCCAAATAGCTGGGATTACAGGTGTGTGGCATTGCCTAACCTGCAGTCTCTACTTTTGAGTTGTTATTGGAACAGATGGAAGCCAGGCATGGTGGGCACACCTGTAATCCCAGCATTCAAGACACTGAGGCAGGAGGATTGCTGTGAGTTTGAGGCCGGCCAGAGCCACAAAGTGAGTTCAAGTCCAGCCTGACCTGCGTGGTAAAATCCTGTCTCCAAAACAAAACAAACGAACAAACAAACAAGTTAAGAGTTTAGGGCTAAAGCCGGGCATAGGGGCACACACCTTTAATCCCAGCATTCGGGAGGCTGAGGTAGGCGGAGCGTTGTGAGTTTGAAGCCGGCTTGGGCTACAACGCGAGCGCAAGGCCGGCCTGCGCTACATAGTGCAACCCTGCCTCAAAAAAAACGAGGGCTGGGAGTTTGGCTCAGTGCCTTAAGCACCTGCCCTAGCAGGTGCGAGGTTGTGAGTTCAATCCCCAGTGCGGCAAAAAAAAAAAAATTTAGGGCTAAGCCGGGCATGGTGGCACATGCCTTTAATCCCAGCACTGGGGAGGTTGAGGTAGGAGGATCGTTGTGAGTTCAAGGCTGGTTTGGGCTACAACACGAGCGCAAGGCTGACCTAAGCTACATAGTGTGACCCTGTCTCAAAAAACTAAGGCCGGGAGTTTGGCTGAGTGGCTTAATCACCTGTCTGGCAGGCGCGGGGTTGTAAGTTCGATCCCTGGTGCCACCAAAAAAAAAAAAAGAGTTTAGGGCTAGACAGCCACTGGTGGTGAACATTTATAATCCCAGCAATTGAGGCTGAGGCAGGAGGATTGCCATGAGTTTGAGGCCAGCCCTGGGATTGTAGTGAATTGAAGCTCGGTCTAAACTATATGGTAAGACCCTGTCTCAGGAGTTAGCGGGGAAAGACTCTAGGGCTCTTAGGGTGGATTGTATTCTGCATGTGATAAAGACATGAATTAGGGATCAGGGGTGGAGTGCTAGGGATTGAACATGTCTGCCAAAGTTCATCCGTTGGAAACCTTTTTTTCCCCCTATACCAGGGGTTGAACCCAAGGCCTTTGCAGTGGGCAATCATCAATCCTTTTTTATTTGTTATTTTGAGACAGGACCTTACTACATTGCCCAGGCTAGGACTGAATTTACAATTCTCCTGCCTCAGCCTCCCACGGTACTGGGATTCCACCACACCTGGCACAAAGTGACCTTTTTATTACATAAGTCCAATCAGCTTTATGTCTTTGGTTTAAAATACTTCAAAGGCTTCCCATTGCTGTTTGGTTAAAATAAAACTCCTTAACATAGAAAATCTGTGTAACTAGGCAGTCTGCCACTTAATTACCACACTCTAGCTATACTGGCATTTTCTCTATTTCTTGAACTCACCAAACATGGACCTGATATAGGGGAATGATCTCGGTGGAAGACCTCCAAATGATATAGGGGAATGAAACTCCCAACCTCCTGTATGTTTGGCACGAGTTGTTGTTCTCTGAAATCAAAGAATGAATTTTAGGAACAATGGAGGTTAAGAACAGAAATATTTATTGAGAGAAAGAAAGCTTCTGTCTGAAAGAGAGACAGAAGGATTGCGAAAGACTCCACCTTTTCTAGTGAGTTTTTTTTTTTTTTTTTTTTTTTTTTTGTGGCACCAGGATCAAACTCACAACCTTGCCCCTGCCAGGCAGGTGCTTAAGCCACTGAGCCAAACTCCCGGCCCTTCTAGTGACTTTTATAGAGTAAAACCCTGATGGGGAAAACTGGGAACTCGCAAGGCAGATGAGCTTGAGGTGGGACAGAACTGTGGTCAACCAGTAAGATCAACTGTTTAGGTAAAATTGACCAAATCAAGGACAAATGGGGAAGCAAGTCACGTAGTAAGTGAGCATTCTTATGGATCAGGGGATTGGGATGGTAATTCCTGGCTTCTCAAAATGATCCACCCCTAATCCCTAATGCTTATACTTAGGGTGTGGTTGCATTTGTTTTACCTTCTGTCTTGAGATCTGGCCCACAGCAAGAGGTGTGTGTCTCTTCCAAGATCACGAGCTACCTGGTCCTTTGTACTGGTTCATTGAGGGCCTAACCCTATCCGACTGCCTATAATATTTCTAACTAACTCAGTTGCCTGTAACAGATCCATCTCATAATCTTTGCACCTGATATTTCCTTTGCCTAGAATGTATTTCCAAGAATTTTTTTCCTGAAGCACTGAGGATTGAACCCAGGGCCCCACACATGCAAGGCAAGCACTCTACCATTGAGCTAAATCTAGCCTTTTCTTAAATTTTATTTTGAAACAGGTCTCACTTATTGCTCAGGCTGGCCTCAAATTTATGCTCTCCTGCCTCAGTCTCTTGAGTAGCTTAGCTTACAGGTGTGCATCACTGTACCTGGCCTCTTTCCAAGATTTTTGAATGTCTGGTTCCTTTCTGGTATCCAGTTTCAAATTCCCTCCTCAGGGGTAATTCCCTGACTACCCTTTTTTTTCTTTTTCTTTTCTTTTCTTTTTTTTTTTTTTTTTTTTTTTTTTTTTTTTTTTTTTTTTTTTTTTTTTTTTTTTTTTTTTTTTTTTTTTTTTTTTTTTTGAGCCAAGTTCTCACTATTGAGTTAGAGTTGGCCTTGAACTCACTCTGTAGCCAGGCTGCTCTGGAATTTACAATGACCTTCCTGCCTCAACCTCCCAAGTGCTGGGATTACAGGCATGTACCACCTCACCCTGCGTTGACTACCCTTTTTAAAGTAGCCTTCAGCCGGGTGTGGTGGCGCACACCTTTAATCCCAGCACTTAGGAGGCTCAGGTAGGAGGAGCATTGTGAGCTCCAGGCCAGCTTGGGCTACAACATGAGCACAAGGTGGGCCTGAGCTACATAGCGCAACCCTGTCTCAAAAAACTAGGGCTGGGAGTTTGGCTCAGTGGCTTAAGTGCCTGTCTGGCAGGCGTGAGGCTGAGTCTGATCCCTGGTGCCGATCCCTGGTGCCACACACACACACACACACACACACACACACAAAAAAAAAAGTAGCCTTCAATTCAACTTCTGTCTCTTTAATATATTGTCCTTCTTAACTGTCTTTAAAGCAAATATCACTCTTTGCAATCATGTGTTAACTGTGCACTTCTACCACTTCCCCTCCCTCCATCTAGAATTTTTTTTTTTTTTTTTTTTTTTTTTTTTTTTTTTTTTTTTTTTTTTTTTTTTTTGTGGCACCGGGGGTCGAACTCACAGCCTTCCGCCTGCCAGACAGGTGCTTAAGCCACTGAGCCAAACTCCCAGCCCTCCATCTATAATTGAAACTCCATGAAAGTGGACATTGTGTTGTATGGTCATCACTGTGTTCCCTGGTACTTGGTACCCTATAGGCACTCAACAAACATATTTTGTTTTTGTCTTTTTGAGGCAGGGTCTCACTATATAGTTCAAGCTGGCCTTGAGCTCACTTCATAGCTCAAACTGGTCTCGAACTTGCAGTGATCCTCCTGCTCAGCCTCCCAAGTGCTGGGATTACAAGCATGCACCACCATGCCTAGTTTAAACATTTGTTGAATGGGCTTTCATTTCTTTAATTCTTTTACAACAACATCAGAATCATTGTCCAAAAACTTAGGTGGATCATAAATTCACGGTTTTAAAAAATCTTATCAGTGAATGAAGTCCAAATGGCTTTTGGAAGCAGTAAAATGCCCATGATGAGCCAGGTATGATGGTGCACGCTTGTAACCCCAGCTACCGAGGATGCTAAGGCAGAAGGATTGTGAGTTTAAAGCCTGCTTGGGCAACATAGCAAGATCTTATCTTAAATAAGTACATAAATAACCATTATGATTTGGCTTTAGTTAATATATATTTTATATAGCATATATTTTAGTATATGTATAACATATATATATTAGTGCTGGGAATCAAAATGACCCAGCCCCCAAAAAAGGCTTGGTGTGGTGGCACACACCTATGATTCCAGCACTCGGGAGGCTGAGGCAGGAGGATTGCTGTAAGTTCACTGCCAGTCTGGGCTGCATAGTGAGAAGATAGCCAGAGCTAAATAGCAAGACCCTATTAAAAAAAAAAAAAAAGTGTTTTACTATGAGACTATAGCTGATTCTCTCACATGGACATAAAAGGGCAGGAAATAAAGTTCAACAAAGTTTCATGAAATTCAGAAATTCAGGAATAAGGCTACACTTTTTTGTTGTTGTTATTTTTGGTTTTGGTTTTTTGGTATCAGGGATTGAACTCATGACCTCGTGCTTGCCAGGCAGGCATTTGTGCCACTGAGCTATATCCCCAGCTCCAGGGCTACTGTGTTTTGTTTTGTTTTACAAATTCATTTTCTTTCAAGGAGAAGAAAAAGAAGCAGAAGCAGAAGCAGAAGAAGAAGAAGAAGAACTAAGACAAAATTTCAAAACATGTCAATTAGGAGGCAACCCTAGGGCTACTCTTGACAACTCTCACAGCCAACAAAATCTGTCTCCTCTCTGTCTCTCTGTGTAAGCCTATTCTAGTCTTCTTCTTTGGTGGATCTACTTTTTCTCCTTTGTCATCTTCCTTAGTTTCCCAAAACATAGTCCCTGCTCCCAAGTTTATAAGACCTTTCGCAAAAGCTCCTCCTAGCTAAAATGACTTGTCTTTGTAGTATCCCAATTTCAAATTCTAGAACAGTATGATTAGCCCAGCTAATGAATTTTTTTTTTTTTTGTGGTCTTTTTGAGACAGGGTTTCACTATGCAGTTCAAGCTGACCCTGAACTCACTTTGTAGCCCAAATTGGGCTCAAACTCACAGCAATCTTCCTGCCTCAGCCTTCTAAGTGCTGGGATTACAGGTGTGTGCCACCACATCTGGTCAATTTTTTTCTTTTTTCTTTTTGGCTAGATTACAAAACACTCTATGAACATCTTTTTTGTTTGTTTGTTTTTTGTTACTGGGTATTGAAACTAGGCCCTTTCCTCTGAGCTACAACCCTAGTCCTTTTTTTTTTTTTTTTTTTTTTTTTGCAGCACCAGGGATTGAACTCACAACCTCACGCCTGACAGGCGCTTAAGTCACTGAACCAAACTCCCGGCCCTGGTTTTTGAGGCAGGGTCGCACTGTGTAGCTCAGGCTGGCCTTGCGCTCATGTTGTAACCCAGGCCGGCCTTGAACTTACAACGCTCCTCCTATCTCAGCCTCCTAAGTGCTGGGACCTAGTCTTTTTGTAATTTTTTTTTTTTTTTGAGACAGGATCTTACTAAATTGCTAAATTACCCAGACTGGACTCAAATTTGTGATCTTCTGGCCTCAGTTCTACCCCCTTCCTGTCCCTCAGTAGTTGAGATTACAGGAGTGTACTACTGCATATGGCTCAGAACCTTCTAAGTCACTACAGTTATAGAAGGCATACACATCACTAGCAGGAGCTACGGTAGAATATTAACATATTGTTAGTCTCCAATAACTAATACTTCCCAATATTAATGGGTTTGTGTATTCCCTTCCCATTAAAGTTCTGGGCTTGGCATGTGACTTGATTTGGCTAGTAAAACACTAGCAAGCACGATGCTAGCAGAAGTTTGGTAAGCACTTACATACTGAGACTTTGTACTCCTTAAAAGCTGGCCATAGTTTTTTAAAGAACCTTGGGCTTATAAAAAAAGATAAATTTGAGTCATTTGTAGGAAAATGAATGCATCTTGAGACCATAATATTAAGTTAAATACATCACACACACAAGCTTAAACATCTCTCTTTCTCTCTCTCTCTCTCTCTCCTTCTTTCTTTGAGACAGGGTCTCCCTATGTAGTTCAGGCTGGTTTTGAATTTACAGTGATCCTCCTGCCTCAGCCTCCTGAGTGCTGGAATTACAGGTGTGCACCACCACACCCAGTACTCATGGTTTCTTTTATATGAAAGTCTGAAATCATAAATAAAGAACAAAATAAGAGATAGATAATAGGAAATAGGGAGATCTTTCTCAAATGGGAAGGGAATCAAGAATGGAGGAAGGAAGCCGGGCATGGTGGCACATGCCTATAATCCCAGCACCTGAGAGGCTAAGGCAGGAGGATCGTTGCAAGTTAGACCAGCCCGGGCTACAAAGTAGGCTCAAGGACAGCCTGATTTGCATAGTGAGACACTGTCTCAAAAAGTCAAAAAGAGGAAAAAAAAAAAAAAAAAAAAAAAAAAAAAAAAAAAAAAAAAAAAAAAAAAAAAAAAAAAAAAAAAAAAAAAAAAGAAAGAAAGAAAGAAAAGAAAAAAGAAAAAGAAAAGAAAAGGGGCTGGGGATTTAGCTCAGTGGCTCAAGCACTGGCCTGGTAAGCACAAGGTCATGAGTTCGATCCCAGGTACCAAAAAAAACAAAAAAAAGGAGGAAAGAAAGAAAAAAAAAAGAAGGAAAGAAAGAAAGAAAAAGAAAAGAATGAAGGAAGGGGAAAAGGAGGGAAGGGAAGGGCAATGAAAAAAGGAATAAAGATGTGTCATTACATGTACCACCTCCATATAAGGAAAACTTACATATTGCAAACAAGTACTAATAAAAAAATAAGAAATTAAAGTTACAGCTCAGTAAAAAAGAGAAAGAAAGAGAGAGAGAGAGAGAGAGAGAGAGAGAAAGAGAGAGAGAGATTCTTTGGTTTAAATTGGGCATGGTGTCATATACCTATAATTCCAGTACTTGGGAGGCTGAGGCAGGATTGCCGTGAGTTCAAAACGAGCCTGGGATATATAGTGAGTTCAAAGGCAGCCTGAGCTACATAATAAGACCCTGCTTTGAAAAGAAAAGAACAAAACAAAACAAAAAACAAAAACAAATGCAAACAAACAAAAAACAACAGGAGAGGTTGAAGGGAGGGTTGGGAATGAGAAAAAAAGAATCAAGTTATATCATGTACAGGCACGAATTCTTTATGATGAATATGATTGTTATGTATATCTAAAATGTACCAATAAAATATTATTGAAGAAGAAAAAGAAAACCAAAAACAACAGCTGAACTAAAAGAGAAATTATCCATAGAAGTGGGATCCTGGCATAACAAAAACCTCAAGTACGTAACATTGGTTTTGGGACTCAGTGGCAGGCAGATAATAGGATAAGGAGAAAACTTAGTGAAGGCAAGAAGAGCTGTGGGGAAATTTCCACTAGAACCTGGAGCAAGGGGAACCTGAGTGATATATTGGCTATCACTGTGATGACTTGTAAGCCAGAATGATATCTAACAAAGTTGTGAATTTAGCTAGGGATATTTCCAGGCAGAAAGCTGAAAATGCCAATTGGCTTATTTTAGCCACCTATGATAAGGCATTTCAAGAGAGAGATGAACTAAAAAAAGGCACTATTCAATTTTCAAGAAGAATTTGGAGAAAATATTTCTAAAAGGATGTGCTAGGTTGAGAAATAAAATGCTTGTTCCTTCCTCCCTTCTCTGACAAAAGGTTCTCAAAGTAAGAGATGCTCTCAAGGGCAAAAATCAAGCCCAGGACACTGCCAGTACAATGTTGCCTGAGAGTGAAAATGAGAACAAATAGAAGGTCAGACCCATTGTTCAGATCTAACATCTTGATGAGATCTAAAAATTTCAGGGTGATATTCTGTAGACTCTCTCGACTAGACAAAAACCTTCAAGAATCTTCAGGGTGTTGTTCTATGACACTAACTTGTAGCCTAAGCAAAAGATTTCTCTTAAAAAAAAGATTTATCTTGGTAGAGTGCTATCTAATTGAGTAGACTAAAATTTATTAGAGAGTCCATAGAATTTTAATATATATGTGTGTATATATATATATATATACTTTTTTTTTTTTGTACTGGAGATCAAACTCCTGATCTCTCGCTTGCCAGGCAGGCACTTATGCCACTGAACTAAACCCCCGGCCCTAAAGGTTGTTTGTGTGTGCCAGTTGTCTTTTTGTTTTTTTGGTCTTTTTTTGTTTTGCTTTGTTTTTTGTAGGTTTTTAAAAAATTTTTTTGTTTTTTTATTTTTTGGTGCTAAGGACCAACTCAGGGCTTCCAGCTTGCTAGACAAGCATTCTACACTGAGCTAGATCCCCAGCCCTGAGAGTCCATAAAATTTTAAAGAGAATTTTTTTCTTAGTACTGAGGATTGAACAGAGGTAACACAGGGCTGCAACCCCAGCTTTTGTTTTGTTTTGTTTTGTTTTGTTTTGTTTCTGGGTTTGTGTGTTTGTTTGCTGAGACAGGGTCTCACTATGTAGTTTAGATTGGCCTTGAACTCACTATGTAGCCCAGGGTAAACTTGAACTCAAACTTTGATCCACCTGTCTCAGTCTCCTAAACACTGAAATTACAGGCTTACACTATTATGCCTGGTCCTTATTTTTTAAAATTTTGAGTCAAGAGGCTAGAGTGATAGTATATGACTGTACTCCAAGTTCTCAGAAGTCTGAGGCAGGAAGATCAAAGTTCGAGGTCAGCCTGGGCTACATAGTGAGTTCAAGGCCAACCTCAACTACACATCAAGACCCCGTTTCAAAAGAAAAAAATCTGAGTCAAGATCTCCTTAAATTGCTTAGGCCGGCATTGAATTTGCCTCAGCCTGCCTCAGCCTCTACAGTAGCTGTGACTACAGAATTATGTCTCCACATCCAGCCAAAGAGAGTTTAATAGTGAAAACAACACCAGTTCGGACTAAAAAGATAAAGATAATTCAAAATAAAAAGAGATCTCTTCTTTGGACAAAAACTCAGTTCAGAAAACCATTCAACAACAAACTTAAGTCCTTTTTAACAGGAGGTCCTTTTTAGCAGGAGGTCCTTTTTAACAGGAGAGATATATTAGAAGGTTCAGAGCTAGCTGGGTGTGGTGATACATGCCTGTAATCCCAGCACTCAGGAGGCTGAGGCAAGTGGATCACTGGGAGTATGAGGCCAGCCTGGGCTACATAGTGAACTCAAGTCCAGACTGAACTGCACAGCAAGATCTTGCCTTAAAAATAAAGAGAGAAAGAGAAGAGAAGATACAGACCCAAAGGTTATAAGCATGGCTGTAGGAGCCCAGCAGAGCAATAATAAGTAACAGAAAAATCCTTCTTCAGAACAGAATCAGGCTGAGTGAATGCAATGTGTCTATAATCGCAATGACAAAGGAAATTGAGGCAGAAAGATTTCAAGTTCAAGGCCATCCTGGGCAATTTAGTAAGATCCTGTCTCAAAAATAAATAAACAAGTAAATGCATAAATAAAATAAAGAGAGTACTTGCTTAGTATTTGTGAGGGCCTTGTTTCAATCCCCTGTACTGAAGAAAACAACAACAACAACAACAAACCCTGCAGAATCAGGTTCTAAACGTAGAATTCTGGACCTGGGGTACACTGAGATACCATGTACGACTGAAAACTACAGTGAATGCTTCAAAATTTTGTTAACAATAAAGGACATATTGCTGTTAATCTCCCTCATGATGCTCTCTCTCACTTCAAACACACCTATTGCATCATTCTTGCCACTTTCTGAAGCAGTTTGGGGAGTCTTTTGTGTCTTCAGTTGTGCTGTTGTGGCTGCCTCAGTGTTCTAAAGTGATTCATTGTCATTTTGACTTTAGGAAGAGTGAGGATGTGCAAGGTGTCAAATCTGGTTAATAAGGTTGATGAGGACATCCGTAATGGTTTTATGAGCCCGCTTTCTTTTTTATTGGCTGGCACACAGCAGCAGCACTCACTGTACTTTTGATCACCCCTTGTAAAGACACTCACAAATGAGAACTTTCAGAACTGCTTTAGCAGGTGGCAAGAACAATGGGATAAGTGTGTTCTAAAAGAGGGTGAGTATATGGAGGGAGATTAACGGCAATTTATCTTTTAATGTAATATATTTTTAAATTTAAATGTTCACTGTATATTTGGAACATACTGTGTCTATGCCTGGCTGAATGTTTATGGATCCGCTGTGCCCCACTCCCATATCCCATTTCGAACAGGAGCGTCTATTATAATTATCCCGTCCGTGCCTCAGCAATGTGTGTTAGGTGTGTGGGAGGCAGACAACTTGTATTCTTAGGACATAGGCAACGGTGTTTTGGTAAATGTTCAACAACTGGTCTCCAGGGAAAAAAATTTAAAGCCCTGATTTGTAGTGTTTGCTAGTTTCTGTAGTATAAGTTCTCTCATACTGTCTGATCAAACTACTAATGTGACATCACTAAACAGAGTTATAAGAGGATTTTCACGATCAGCTCTCGTGAGGCAACATGACCCCACTGGCTCCACAAGGTCCCCAAACCTGATGAAATTTACCAGCCTGATGGCGTGTACCACAGGAGCTTCATCTACTTGCACCTGATTCAGATGATGAGACTCTAGACTTCATGCCTCATGGGATAAAAAAGTGAGGAGGTTATATTTTGTATGTGAACGAGACCGGAATTTTAAGGATCCAGAGCGCAGACTATAGTTGATGCTATACTGGCAGCCCCCAATAGACCACACACAAAGTGGTTTTGTTTTGTTTTATTTTGTTTTGCAGTACTGTACTGGCGATTAAACCAGGGCCTTGCACATGCTAAGAAGCACTCTACCACTGAGGTACCTCCAGCTGTTTTAAAATTTTAATATTTAATTTTGAGAGAGTCTTGGCAAATTGCCAAGGACCTTAAATTTATGATCCTCCTGACCCAGCCTCCAAAGTGGCAGAGATTACAGTAGTGTACTACCACAGCTGACTCTCTAGCCACCATATTTTAATTAATTAATTATTCTACCTATTTATTTTTGAAACAGAGTCTCACTATGTATTCCAGGCTGGTCTTGAACTCATTATGTAGTCCAGGCTGGCCTTGAACTTACAGAGATCCTCTTGCCTCAGCCTCCTGTATGTTGGGATTATAGGCCCAGCTATTAGCTACCATATTTTAAAGAAACTTGGGTACGACTACTGAATCAGCAAAGGTTTGTGGAAAAAAAGTATTATAAACTTTATATTTGATGTTGAAATCCCAACCTTAAGGTGATGGTGTTGGGGGTGGGGCCTTTTGGAGGTAATTAAATCATAAGGGAGGAGTCTTTCTGAAGGGGATCAGTGTCCTTATAAAAGTGACCTCCAAACTAGCTGTCTTGTCCCTTTCTGCCATGTGAGGTTGGTTACCAAGAGGCCCTCACCATAATCTCCTGATAGGCAAGAACCAAGTCTTTTATTTCCTGCTCCTTCCTGATACAGCATTCTAAGAATTTTTATCTGTATTAGTTCAAATAATTCTCTTACGTATGATCTCACTAGCCCCATTTAAAAATGAAAAAAAATTGATTTTTAACAATCCAAGTCTTGAGGCTGAGGTAGGAGGAGCATTGTGAGTTCGAGGCTGGCTTGGGCTACAACATGAGCGCAAGGCTGGCCTGAGCTACATAGTGTGACCCTGCCTCAAAAAACTGGGGCTGGGAGTTTGGCTCAGTGGCTTAAGTGCCTGTCTGGCAGGCATGAGGCTGTGAGTTCGATCCCCGGTGCTGCAAACAAACAAACAAACAAACAAAAACAAAAAACAAAAAAAAAACCCCAAACAATCCAAGTCTCATTGCTAGTAAGTAGTTGAGCAAGAGTGTGAAGCCAGGGTGTCTGACTCTAGAGTTTTTGCTTGAAGAGGGAGAGAAGCAGTAGTTAACTAGCAGAAAGGCAGTAGGAATGAAAGGATCTTCTGTACTCAATTTATTTTTGGTTTCTATGGTTTTGTCTCAGAAATTCTGATCATCTCTCCAGCTGCCTATTAAATCTTCAACTAGGGTGGAGTGAGGAGCAGAGAAACAGTCTCTCCAAGGTTTGGTGTGCAGACTGTGGAATACAGCAACATGAGGAAGAGAAGAAGGAAGGAAGTGGGTCTCTAGTACCCAGCAAGGATCTGAAATGAAAATTGAAGTCCTCGGGAAGAATGAAGAGAGAGACCTCAACAAAATAGGAGGTGGCAAGTGGCACTTTCTCCCTGAGCCCTGACTCCACTGCATGGGAGAGGTGGCTTGAATTTGCAGATGTATGGTGACTACTGGCAACCCAGAGACTCCACGGAGAAATGTACCAGTGGAACAGAGTACTGAACACAGCAGTCTGCAGTGGCTGATGAGTTATTTGGGTTCAGACATCCCCCAGGAGAGGGTAATTGGCCAGTAGACATTTTGGAGAAGGGCCATCTGAGCTTGGAACTCAGAGCAACTGCAGGCTGGCTCCATCTAGTGGCTCCAAGTGTCAGGGTGAGGCAAAACCAAGTTCAAATTGGCAGGAGGTCAAGGAGCCAAGTTCAAGCTGGCAGGAGGCACACGGAGTGTTGGAGGCTGAACAAATGGGTTCCAGCTTCACAGCCAGTCTGAATTTCAGTGGAACTAAAGGTACTGGGATTATCTATGACCCAGCCATAAATGTAGGCTGGCTTGCTGGGATTAATCAATACAGATTTGGGCTCTGTCTGACCATTCTGCATACCAATGATAGCAGAGACGTGAGTTGAAGAGAACATTTTTTCTTTTCTTTTTTTCTTTTATTTTACTGTTTTTTCTTTTATTGTTTGTTTGTTCTTATTTTTATATGCATATGAAAATTATTCTAGTTTTTTTGTTCTGTTTTTTTAAGTCCATTTTATTTCAAAGAGAAAAAAATAAAACAAAATTTCAAAACATGTCAATTGGGGGCAACAATGATGCATACATTACTCATTGTCATCCCCAAATCATTCACCCAGAGCACAAGACATCTGCATTCAGTTGTCCAAACAATACCAGCACAAATCTTTCTCTTCAATGAACTCAGAGAAATCAAAAGTATAACATACAACTATCTTTATTTGTTGTTCTGTTCTTGTTTTTATTTATTCCTTCTCTTTCCTGTCTTCTTTGCCAGTTTCCCAAAGTTTGTGTAATCTTCTTTAGTCACTTAGCCATGTTTATAATCTCTTTCTCTTCATCTATTTCTCTATTTTCCCCCCCAACTACTTTTAATTTTTTTCCCTGAGGATAAAATTGCCATACTGAGGCATATTTACTGTATAAAATTTTCTCATTTGTTTCAGAACAAATCTAGTTCATACAGCTAAAGGTGGCAAATTAATAGTTAGTACAGTTTGCCATTTTCTAAGTTGTGTTTGATGCTATTGTTATTGTTGATTGTACTACTTTAGACAAGGTGACATAATTGTTTTAGTCTGTTGTTCTTCCTAGTATGCCTAGACTGAGATTGTGTAAGTATTATAAGCAATACTACAGGTCAGTGGCAAAGAAGCAGGAGCTAGGCCAAATAGGCAGCAGCTTCTCATCCTCAGTAGACTGAAGATGTAGGATCTTGCAACAGACTCAAAATCCAAAAGCCAGCTACACCTGGAAGACATCTCTGAGAAGTAGTCATTTCCTAAGGGTCCTACATATTCCCAATAAATCACTTTCCATGAACAATTTACAAGCATCAACCCAGGAATCAAACTAAAAGACAAATAGAAAATGAGGAAACACTTAAGCAAGATGCAATCCCAGACTTCCATTTCACCAAAGGCAAACCTAGGAGGCTACCAGATGGAATAATTCAAAATCCACCCACCTGTATTCTCTGAAGAGGTAACAGTGGAAGTAATAAAGTGAGGCTGTAGAAGCAAATCAAACAGAAGGAGCCGGGTGTGGTGGCTCACGCCTTTAATCCCAGCACTTGGGAGGTTGAGGTAGAAGGAGCATTGTGAGTTCAAGACTGGCTTGGGCTACAACATGAGCACAAGGCCGGCCTGAGTTACATAGTGCGACCCTGCCTCAAAAAACTAGGGCTGGGAGTTTGGCTTAATGGCTTAGGTGCCTATCTGGCAGGTGTGAGGTTGTGAATTCAATCCCTGGTGCCACCAAAAAAAAAAAAAAAGAAAGAAAGAAAAAGAAATTCAAACAGAAATAATTTCTCAAGGTTGGGAATATAGCTCAGCAGCACAGCACCTGCCTGGCAAATGTGAGGTCCTGAGTTTGATTCCCAGTATCAAAAAACAAAACAAAACAAACAACAACAACATCAAACAAAACAAAACAAAACAAAAAAAAAAAAAAAAAAAAAAAAAAAAAAAAAAAAAAAAAAAAAAAAAAAAAAAAAAAAAAAAAAAAAAAAAAAAAAAAAAAAAAAAAAAAAAAAAAAAAAACAAAAAAAAAAAGAAAAGAAAGAAAAGAAAAAAATAATTTTTCAGTTAACTACAGAGGTAGTGACCATAATGAAAGACATAGTGACTCTAGAGCAGACACAGATTTAAAAAAAATAGAGGAACTTAGGAAAATAATGGAAACCATGAACTCCCAACTTAGGAAAACACCACTGAAAGTATCTGCAGCAGAATTAGCCAATGTGAGGAAAGAATATCAGAGAAGACAGGACTGTAGTTAGTGATCATGAACATAAAGATTTCTTAAAAATTACAAGAGCCACAAAAAATCCAGTAGTTGCTAGATGATACAAAGAGGAATAATATAAGATTGATCAGAGTCAATGAAAAAGTGGGAAACAGCCTAAATGACATAAAAATCTATGCACAGAAATAATAGCAGAAAATTTCCAAGCAGAGAAAAGAACTTCATGTACAGATAAGTGAGGCATATATAGAATTCCAATTAGCCATGATCAAAAAACAATCTACATCAAGGCATAAATAGTCAAGATTCCAGAAATTCAAGAACAGCATATTAAAACCATCTATAAAGGAAAGCCCATTGGAATTACAGCAGATTTCTCAACAGAAACCCTTAAGTCAAGGAGAGTTTGGAGTGAACTATTTCAGGCCTAAATGAAAACAACCTCCAACCCAGATTGATATACCCTGCAAAACTAGCTTTCAAAACCAATGGAGAAATAAGACACATCCATGACAAAGAATACCTGAAGAAATTCATGACCACCAAACCAGCACTCTAAAATGTTTTGAAGCACATTCTGGAAAGAGATAATGAGGACTAGATCTCCATGACACCCCACAAAATGAATCTACCAGGCGTGACAAGCATTAAAAAGGGGGATGGGGAAGGGAACCAACAACAGGAAAATAACACGACAAGGATAAGTCAATATATGTCAGTTATAACCATTAATATAATGGTCTCAACTCACTAATCAAAAGAAACAGATTGACAGAATGGATCAAGAGACAAGATCCAACAATATGCCACACTCAAGAAACACAGTTAATTCAGAAAGAAATTCATAACCCAGAAGTCAAAGGATGGAAAGCAATACTCCATGTGACAGGAACCCAGAAAAAAGCAGGGGTGGCTATTCTATTTGCAGACAAAGTGAATTTCAAGTTAATGCTAAGAGAAACAAAGGTCACCTCATCTTTGCAAAGGGAACAATCTAAAATGAAGCGATAACAATCCTAACTATACATGCACCAAATATCAATGCACTCAACTATACAAAACAGATATTAACAACATGAAAAATCAAATAAGCACTGCTACAATTGTAATGGGAGACCTCAATACTCCACCATCATAAACAGATCAACTAAAAAAATCAACAAAGAAATATTGGAAATTTTTGAACAAATGGACTTAGTGCATAGTGGGGAGCAGCTGAGGCTGGAGATCAATCACATAAGTGGGGCTGGAGCAAGGCAGACCCAGAACAAAGAGTGTTGGAGGTGAGCTATGTGAACAATCTACTCAAGTCCAGAGAGAACCAAACACCTGAGGCAATTCAAGCAAAGGATTGCTAGACAGAGGGGTGTCATGTGACATCAACCTGCCAAATATATAAATAAACACTTTGTGGTGGTTGAGCAGTTCCTTTCCTTCCATCCAGAGAGACAGATTCATCTAACCTCAGCTTTCTGTACTCTGAGTCTTATCTTTATTTCTCCATCCTCTCAGTGTCCTTCACCCCAGGAACTTCAAGAGCTGTGCTGGATTGGCAGTACATATCTAGAGTGTTCCACCCCACAAAATCAGAAGGCACAGGATGTTCTCTAAAATAGACCAAATGGTAGCGCATAGAACATGCTTAAATTAATGCAAAGAAATTGAAATTACCCACTCATATTACAAGACCAGAGTGAAATGAAACTGGAAATCAATGGCAAAAGAAACCACAAGCACTGTGTAAACACACAGAAATTAAATAACACTGTCCTGAACAATCAGTGGGTCACAGATGAAATTTTAAAAAGATATTATACAGCTTCTACAATTAAATGATAATGACAATACAACATGCTATAACTTAATGGGACAAGCAGTCCTACAAGGGAAATTTATAGCAGTGAATTCCCATATCAGAAAAACAAATTGAGTTCAAATAAGCAACCTAATTTTGAACTTAAGCTTCTAGAAAAAGATGAACAAGTCAAACTCAAAGCTGGTATGAGGAAGGAAATTATAAAGATCTGAGCAGAAATTAATGCAATGGAGACTAAGAAAGTAACACGAAGACTCAATGAATTGAAGAGTTGGTTCTTTGATAAAGTAAACCAGATTGACAAACCCTTAGCTGACCTTATCTGAAAAAGGAAATAAAAGACTCTAATTCATGCAATTAGGAATGAAAAGGGTGAAATCACAATTGATCCTGTGGAAATCCAGTTGATCATCAATATCTACTTTGAGAATCTGTATTCTTTTTTTTTTTTTTTTTTTGGCGGCACCGGGGATTGAACTCACAACCTCGGGCCTGCCAGGGCAGGCGCTTAAGGCACTGAGCCAAACTCCCGGCCCTGGTTTTTTGAGGCAGGGTCACACTATGTAGCTCAGGCCGGCCTTGCGCTCGAGTTGTAGCCCAAGCTGGCCTCAAGCTCACAACACTCCACCTACCTCAGCCTCCTGAGTGCTGGGATTAAAGGCGTGCGCCACCACACCCGGCCGAGAATCTGTATTCTAATAAGATAGAAAACTCGGAAGAAATGAACACATTCCTAGATACACATGAATCATCAAAACTGAATACAAATATATAAAAATTCTGAATAAACCAGTAACAGTCAATGAAATTGAAGATGCAAGTAAAAACCTACCAATGAAGAAAAGTCCAGGCCCTAATAGACTCACAGTTGAATTCTACAAGAAATTTAGAGAAGACCTGAAGCCACTTCTTCTCAAACTCTTTAATGAAATTGAAAGGGAAGTAGTACTCCTAAATACATTTTTGGCGGCAAGTATTGCCTGACACCAAAACCAGAGAAGGATCCAACCACAAGAGAGAACTACAGGCCAATCTCCCTAACAAATATAGACACAAAAATTCTCACTAAGACACTGGCAAACAGAGGGCAGCAAATCATCAAGCAGATTTTACACCATGACAAAGTAGGATTCATTCCAGGGATGTAGGAATGATTTGACATACACAAATCAATAAATGTAATATACCATTTTAACAGAGCCAAGGAAAAAACCATATTATTTCAGCAGAAGCAGAAAAAATGTTTGACAAATCTAAAACACATTCAACACCCTACAGAAAATTGGAATAGATATTCTTTATCTCCATCTGATAAAAGTCATTTATGACAAACCAACAGCCAATATCATACTAAATGGATGAAAACTGAAAGCTTTCACTCTGAAATCAGGAACAAGACAAGGATGTTCACTGCCACCACTCTTATTCAGTATAGTTCTGGAAATAATACTCAGAACAATTAGACAAGAGAAAGAAATAAAAGGAATA
The DNA here is from genome assembly GCA_004363535.1 of Dasyprocta punctata. NCBI lineage: Eukaryota > Metazoa > Chordata > Mammalia > Rodentia > Dasyproctidae > Dasyprocta > Dasyprocta punctata. Next base: position 569 of record RJWM01007618.1, on the reverse strand, counting down.
AGGATAGGAAAGAAAGAAGCCAAATTATCATTGTTTGTGGATGACATGATACTCTACACAGAAGATCCCAAACATGCCACCAAAAGACTTCAGATTTATTAACCAAATTCAGGAGCATAGCTGGATACAAAGTCAACCATCAGCAATCAATAGCATTCCTGTGCACAAACAGCAAATGCACTAAGAAAGAAATTAGGGAAACAATATGTCTTAGTTACTTTTCGCTCGTTGCTGAGACAAAATACCTGACACCCAAAGTTAGGGAAGGAAAGGTTTATTCTTACAGTTTCTCGGGAGTTTCAGTCCATAAAGTTGGCTCCAAGGCGGCATGGGGTGACGGGGCTATCTTTCGTGGCAGCTGCAAGCTGCAAGCTGCAAGCCGCAATCCGCGCTGGCGAGAGAGAGGGTGGCGGAAGAGGAAGCAAGCAAGAGGAAGACCCGCCTTCCCTTATACTGTATCTCAGCTCCACCCCTGGGCGGGTGTAGCAGTCACGTCATTAATCCTGGTGCTAGACAACAAACTGATCACAAGCATCAGACTCAGCCCCATCAAAAGTATGAGGACTTGG
>RJWM01007617.1:27030-77197 GCA_004363535.1 Dasyprocta punctata | reverse complement strand
AAAGAAAAGTTAATATACCTGAATTGATGAATCTTACATGTCTATATCTGTCAATATCCCCAACCCCTAGGAAGGTAATGATATGCAATATTGTAACTACTGCCAAACTTCAACCACCTCAGTGTGTAAACCTACAATGTTACCATATCAGATCTGTTGTTGTTGTTTGTCTGTCTTTTTTGACTTTTATTTCTAGCTTATGTATCTATTTTCTCTTAAATAAAAAAAAATAAAAAAGAATTAACCTAACCAAGGAAATGAAAGACCACTACAATGAAAACCACAGTACTCTGAAAAATCAGAAACTGGAAAGATATTCCTTGTTCCTGGAGGGACAGAACAAATATAGTCAAAATGTCCACACTTCCAAAAGTGATATACAGATTTAATGCAATCTCTGTCAGAATATCAACACCATTCCTCACAGAACTAGAGAAAACAATCCTAAAATTCGTATGGAACCAGAAGAGACCTAGAATTTCAAAAGCAATCCTGGGGAACAAGAATAAATCAGGAGGTATCACAAGCCCAAATTTCAAGTTATATTACAAAGCTACTGTGATGAAAGCAACATGTTACTGACACAAAAACAGACATGTGGACCAATGGAATGGAATAGAGGATGCAGAAATAACCCAAGGCGCATTCAGTTATTTTATCTTTGACACAGGGGTCAAAGATATACACTGACTTAAAAGACAGGCTTTTTAATAAGTGGTGTTGGGAAACCTGGCTATTTACATGCAGAAGAGTGAATCTAGGCCCATATCTCTCACCATGTACTAAACTAAAATCAAAATATATCAAAGATCTAAGTGTTAAAACAAACACTTAATCTGCTGAAAGATAAAATTTGTAAAATTCTTGAAGACATAGGTGTAAGCAAGGACTTTCTGAAGAGAACCCCAGTAGCATAAGAAATAGTACCAAGAATCAAAAAATGGGAACATATCAAGTTGAAAAGATTCTGCACAGCAAAAGACATAGCCAACAGAGCGAAGAGACAACCTACAGAATATGAAAAAATTTCCTCAGCTACTCCTCAAAGAGACAACTGATATATGGATATGTAAATAACTCAAACAAGGCTCCAGAGGCTCTGAACTCCTCACAGCCAGACACAAGGTCCTGGTGATGCCACACTCTGGGGTGTGCTCTGCCTAGCCACCTGGGTCCTGGAGATTCCGACCTCCACCCAGTAAGGCAGAAGGTCCAGTGTCACACTCTAGGAGTGAGCCTCACTAGCTGCACAGAGGATTGAGCTCTGCCCAGCCCACTGTCCCAGCGCAATCCATCAGGGGGACACCCGGCCATCCTCGTGGGACACAGAGGTACCCAGCCAAGAGCAGCCCAGAGCCCCAGAGCTGCTCATCAGGGAGTGGCCAGAGTAGCCACAGGACATTGGAGAATTTGAGCTCTGCCCATTAGAACACAAGGCGTGAGCTCCATTGTTCAGGGGTGCAGCCACACAACAGGTCCTGGAGGTTGCAAACTCCACCCAGTCAGGAGCAAGTCCCCAGCACCATACACCAGGGTATGCCTTGGTTTGCCCCATACTCCAGAGGCTCTGAATTCCTTGCAACCAGATGCAAGGTCCCAATGGTGCCACACTCTGGGGTGTGCTCCGCCTAGCCACCTGGATCCTGAAGAATCTAAACTCCACCCAGCCAAGAGCAAGGCCCCAGCACCACACGCCAGGGGTGCATCTCTGCTAGCCACCTTGGTTGTGGAGGTTTGAAACTCCACTCAGCCAGGTTCCAGGCCCAGGCGAAATGCTCCAGGGGTTAGCCCCTGCTAGCCTCTGCCCAGCCCAGCACCCCAGAGCAACCCAACAAAGTACATCAGGGGAACACATGGCCAGCCTCACAGACCACAGAGCACAAGGATCCAGTGCAATTTTGGTGGTATGTCCCGGCTAGCCACTGGGATATTGGAGGATTCAAGCTCTACCCAGCGCAGCATTCCAGTGCAATCCATTGGAAGGCTCCCTGGCCAGCCATACAGGTCCCAGAGGAAAATGACAAAATGAAAGAGCAAGATGCAGTCTCAGTCCTCCAGCTCACTGAAAACAAACCCAAGAGACACTGAAATGAAAGACACTGAAAATCGCACAACTAAACTTTCTGAAATGATAGCAATTAAAGTAAAGAAACAACTCCATGAAGCTTGTCTTAGTTACATTTTACTCATTGCCGAGACAAAATACCTGACGCCCAAATTTAGGGAAGGAAAGATTTATTTCTTACAGTTTCTCGGGAGTTTCAGTCCTTACTTAGTTGGCTCCAAGGCAGTGTGGCACAGTGGGGCTGCCGTTCATGGCACCTGCAAGCTACAAGGTGCACTGGTGAGAGAAAGGGAGAGCGGAAGCGCACAAGAGGAAGACCTGCCTCATTTACACTGTATGTCGGCTCCACCCCTGGGCTGGTACAGCACTCACATTGCCAATCCCCACGCTAGACTCAGCCCCATCAAAAGTATATGAGGACTTGGGGGTACATAGCATATCACCCAATATATTCCACCCCTGGACCCCCAAGGACTCATTTACATCCTTACTACAAAAGACATTTAGTCTATTTTCAAGAGCTGCCAAAGTCCTAACAGTTTCAGCACTGTTGAAAAGTCCAAGTCCCAAGTCTCCTCCGAGACCTATGGCAAACTCTTAACTGTAACCCCCTTTACAAATGAAAACAAATTAAACACTTCCAACATATAAAGGCACAAGACAAACATCACCATTCCAAAAGTTACAAACAGGAATACAAAGCACTGGAACCAAAGCAAGTCCAAAATCCAGCAAGGCAAACATTAAGTCCTGGAGTTCTCTGCTCAGCATCTGAAGCAATCTGGTTGCAAGCTCCAAAAGGCTTGAGTGATTCCACCCCTGTGGCACTTTCAGGGGTCTTAACTTTCATAGCTTTCCTTGGATGATCCATGTTCCTTGGCTTCACCCTTACATCTTTACACATTGCTCTCTGCAGGTGAGGTAGAAGCTGTCTTAGCCTTTTCTTGTACTTAAAACCAGCGCCACATGGATGCTGCCAAGGTCCACTGTCAGCTGGAGCAGCAGCCAGGCTTTCCTCTCTCTCGGCTGTAGGGGTTGACTGCCTGGATCGCTGAACTCTCTGAATCTGATTGTGAGGAACAGCTTCTCTATGCCACCACCATTCTGGAATCTGGTGTGGCTGCCTCCATTTTGGGACATGGCGTGGCCTCTGTCACCACTCTGGGACAAGGCACTCTGCCACTTTTTGATGCCACTCCAGGACAGGGCACTCTGCGGCTTTTTGTTCTGAGGAAACTCTTTCACTTTTGAAGGCCTGAGGCTGCAAAGGGTGGAGGCCCAATGCTTCCTGGGATGCCCCCAGGCCATCTTTTTTATTCTTTTGTTCCTTTGCAGCAATCAAGGTCTCAGCTCCATCTTTAAAGTCCACAGCTTCCTGGCCAAACTCACAAGGTTTTAAATCACCATGCCAGGCTCCTTGCTCTTTATCTACAACATAAATCTGGCTAAGAGCCCCCAATAAAAGCCAGGCCACCATTTCAATATTTGGTTGCCTGGAGATTTCTTCTGCAAGATTACTAAATCCATCGCCCTTAATCTCAGTCTCAGGCAAAGTCTCCGGGCATGGGCAGAATGCAGGCAAACTTTCTGCCAGGCCATAACACACATCGTGTGGAGTCCAACACCCAATGTCATTCTTCTTCCCAACAGAAACCTCCCGAGCCTGGTCTTTACTGGCAGACTTTCTATCAACCTTCTGGTCTCCTGGGCTCTGATCAGAATCTCCCATACAGAACAACCTAAGCTGTTCCAGTTCTATGCATGTAGACGACATCTCTGAACATTTCCAAACTTTTCCCACAAGCCATTTCCAAAGGCTCTCAAACCACATGGTCAGGAATAGTCACAGCAATGACCCCACTCCTTTGGTGCCAAATTCTGTCTTAGTTACTTTTTACTTATTGCCGAGGCAAAATACCTGATGCCCAAAGTTAGGGAAGGAAAGGTTTATATCTTACAGTTTCTCAGGAGTTTCAGTCCTTACTTAGTTGGCTCCAAGGCAGCGTGGCATGGCGGGGCCACTGTTCATGGCGACTGCAAGCTGCAAGGTGCGCTGGCGAGAGAGAGGGAGGGCAGAAGCGCGCAAGAGGAAGACCTGCCTCATTTACACTGTATGTCAGCTCCACCCCTGGGCAGGTACAGCACTCACATTGCCAATAGCTGCACTAGACTCAGCCCCATCAAAAGTATATGAGGGCTTGGGGGTACATAGCATATCACCCAATACAAAGCTATAGAAGAAATCAGAGCAGAAATAATCTCTCAGGTAAAAAAATGAAATGGAAAACATCATAAAAGAAATGCTGTGTGTATCTAAAGAAGATCAAGATTAAAAAATAGAAGAACATAAGAAAATGATGGAAACTTTGAGTGAACAAAATAAGACACAAAGCCAGCATGGCACACCAGAGGCTCTGAACTCCCCACAACAAGACACAAGGTCCAAGTGGTGACACACTCCAGGGTGCACTCCACCTAGCTGCCTGGGTCCTGGAGATCTCAGCCCCCACCCAGTAAGGCAGAGACTCCAGCAGCACACTCTGGGAGTGCATCCTCACTGGATTCGCAGAGGATCCAGCTCTACACAGTCCCGCGTCTCAGCGCAACCCACCAAGGGAACACCTGGCCAGCCTCACAGGACACAGAGGTACTGAACCCAGTCCAGCCCAGAGCCCCAGAGCTGCTCGTCAGGGACTGGCCAGCATAGCTGCATGGCCTTAGAGAACTTCAGTTCTGCCCACCAGAGCACGAGGCATGAGCTCCATTGTTCAGGGGTATGACTGGCACAGGTCCTAGAGGTTGCAAACCTGCCCAACCAGGAGCAAGGTCCTGGCTTGCCCGGCATGGCGCTCCAGAGGCTCTGAACTCCCCACAACCAGATGCAAGGTCCAGGTGGTGCCACACTCCAGAGTGCACTCCACCTAGCCACCTGGGTCCTAGAGGTCTCGGTCCCCACCCAGTAAGGCAGAGGCTCCAGCAGCACACCCTGGGAGTGCACCCTTACTAGCTGCCCAATGGATCCAGCTCTACCCAGTCCTGCATCTCAGTGCAACCCACCAGGGGAATGCCCAGACAGCCTCGCAGGACACATAGCTCAGCACCCCATAGTAACTGAATAAAGTACATCAGGGGAACACATGGCCAGACTCACAAACCACAGAACACAAGGGTCCAGCACCATAATCTGGGGGTGTGCCCCAGCTAGCCACAGGGATATTGGAGGATTCAAACTCTACCCAACACAGTGTTCCAGTACAATCCATTGGCAGGCTGCCTGCCCAGCCACACAGGTCCCAGAAGAAAATGACAAAATGAAAAACCAAGAGGCAGTCTCAATCGCCCAGCCCACTGAGAACAAACCCAAGAGACACCAAAATGAAATACACTGGGAGTCACACAACAGAACTTTCTGAAATGATAGCAAATGCAGTAAAGAAACAACTCCATGAAGCTATAGAGAAGCTCAAATCAGAAATAATTTCTCAGCTAAAAAATGAAATGACAATCATTATTAAAGAAATGTTGAGTGTATCTAAGGAAGATCAAGATAAAAAATACAAGAACATAAGAAAATGATAGAAACTTTGAATGAACAATATAAGACACAAATAGAATGCATGAAACAGATGCAAAGAGAAATTCAGGAAATGAAAAATTCCATGGAAAGCTTGAAAAACCACTTGAATGAAGCTGAAGATAGAATCTCAGATCTTGAAGACAGCATGGGAGCTTATGATCACGAAAGAAAAGATCTCTTAAAAATAACAAGGAACCAAGAAAGAGGAATTCAACAGCTGCAAGATGATGCCAAGAGAAATAACATAAGATTAATAGGCACAAATGAAAAAGCCGGGGTCAATACTAACGACCTGTGAAGACTATTCACAGAAATAATAGCAGAAAAATTTCCAAACATGGGAAGAGAATCTGAAATACAGGTAACTGAGGCATACAAAACCCAAATTAACAATAACCAAAATAAGCCTTCACCCAGACATATAATAATTAGGGTATCAGAAATAGAGCACAAGAACAAAATACTAAAAGCTGTCAGAGAAAAGAAACAGATCACTTAGGAAGGAAAGCCTATCAGAATCATGGCAGACTTACCAACACAAACCTTTAAGTCAAGAAGAGCTTGGAGTGAAGTATTTCAAATCCTGAAAGAAAACAACTTTCAACCCAGATTGATGTACCCTGCAAAACTATCCTTAAAAGGTGATGGAGAAATAAGATACTTCCATGACAAAGAACAACTGAAGAAATTTATGGTCACCAAACCAACACTACAAAGAGTACTGAAAGACAAAAATAGCTACAATCTTAAGAACACCAACAAAAAGAAACCACTAAGCAGGGCAAATAATTAAACAGAAAATGTAGAAAACCAACAGAAAGATGTCATGACAGGAATGAGTCAGTACATATCAGTTTTATCAATCAATGTAAGTGGTCTCAACTCACCAATAAAAAGAAACAGACTAGCAGGGTGGGTTAAGAAACAAAACCCAACAATATGCTATGTACAAGAAATACATCTAACTCAAAAGGAAATTCACAGACTAAAAATCAAAGGATGGAAAACAATATTCCATGCAACAGGAACCCAGAAAAAAGCAGGGGTAGCTATTATGTTTGCAGACAATGTGAACTTCAAACTGAAAATGATCAAAAGAGATAAAGAAGGTCACTACATACTTGTTAGGGGAAAACTTCAAGAGGAAGAGATTACAATCATAAATATATATGCACCGAATATGGGAGTACCCAACTATGTAAGACAATTCTTAATAGACATGAAAAAGCAAATAAACAATAATGTAATTATAACAGTGAACCTTAACACCCCACTGTCACAGAGAGACAGATCAAGCAAACAAAAAGTCAGGGAAGAAATAACAGAACTGAATCAAACCTGTGAACAAATGAACCTGGTAGATGTGTACCGAGTATTCCACACATCAACATCAGAATACACATTCTTCTCAGCTGCACGTGGGTCATTCTCTAAAATAGATCACCTACTGGTCCACAAAACATGCTTAAGTAAATGCAAAGGAACTGAAATAATTCCATGCATATTATCAGACCATAGCACAGTAAAACTGAAAATGAATGACAAAAAAACCCACAAGAACACCATAAACACATGGAAATTAGATAATACTCTCCTAAACAATCAATGGGTCACAGAAGAAATTAAAGAAGAGATTAAACAATATCTACAATTGAATGAAAATGCAAATACAAATTACCAGAACCTGTGGCATACAATAAAAGCAGTCTTCAGAGGGAAATTTATAGCACTAAACACCCACATCAGAAAAATGGAAAGAACACACATAAACAACCTAATGATGCACCTCAAACTTCCAGAAAAAGAACAGCAAGTCAAGTTCAAAGTCCAAAGAAGGGAGGAAATTATAAAGATCAGAACAGAAATTCATGCAATTGAAACTAAGAAAACAACACAAAGAATTAATGAATTGAAGAGTTGGTTCTTTGAAAGAGTGAATAAAATTGAAAAACCCCTAGCCAACCATATCAAAAAGAGGAAAGAAAAAATTCAGATCCATGCAATAAGAAATGAAAAGGGTGAACTCACTACAGACCCTGTGGAAATGCAGAAGATCATCAATACCTACTTCAAAAACCTTTACTCAAATAGATTTGATAACACAGAAGAAATGGACAGATTCCTAGAAACCTATGAATTACCAAAGCTGAATCAAGAAGATGTAAAACTGCTGAAAAACCCAATTTCAGCTAATGAAATAAAAACTGTAATTAGAACCTTACCAACAAAGAAAAGCCCAGGTCCTGATGGATTCACTGCTGAATTCTACAAGAAATTTAGGGAACACTTAATGCCAACACTCCGCAAATTCTTCAGTGAAACTGAAAGGGAAGTAAGTCTCCCTAACTCATTCCTGGAAGCAAGTATTACCCTAACACCAAAACCAGAGAAAGACCCAACCAAAAAAGAAAATTACAGGCCAACCTCCCTAATGAACATAGAGGCAAAAATCCTCAATAAAATACTGGCAAATAGAATACAGCAAGTTATCAGGAAGATTATACACCATGATCAAGTGAGATTCACCCCAGGAATGCAGGGATGGTTCCACATACACAAATCAATAAATGTAATACACCATATCAACAGGGCCAAGGACAAGAACCACACAATCATCTCAATAGATGCAGAAAAAGGAACCCTCCATGGCGGCCTGAGAGGCAGCAACCAGAAGCAAGCCCGCCTGCCTCCCTGGTGAGTTTGCGTGACTGCACAGAACCCAGGGAGAGAACTATGTGCCTTCTGAGAACCCTCCATGGTGGGCCGAGAGGCAACAACCAGAAGAAACCCTGCCTGCCTCCCTGGTGAGTTTGCGCAACTGCGTGGAAGCCAGGGAGAGAACTATGTGCCTTCAGAGAACCTTCCATGGTGGGCCGAGAGGCAGCAACCAGAAGCAAGCCCACCTGCCTCCCTGGTGAGTTTGCGCGACTGTGCAAACTCCAGGAAGAGAAAGAGAGGTGTGTCCCATAGGCCTACTGGCACGCAGGCTATGAATCAAGGACCTCCCCCACGCCCGAAGCATCCTGCTTGCTCTGAGGACCTGCTAAGTTCATAGCAACTAAGGTACATAAAGTAACTAAATGCCTGTATTGTTAGATTATTTTGTAGGCCTGGTGCCCGCAGTCTCAGCATTTCTTGGGTAGATGACATTTTCTAGTGTGGCAAATAGGTGGGATTGTCCTCTGTCTTGTCTTCGAGCCCCAATATTGTTGTCATTGCTTTGCTTAATTTTGTTTAATTTTCATTTCCTTTTTTTCTTTTTTCTTTTTTTTTTTTCCTTCATTTCACATCCTGTTTTTATTGGTTTTATTGTGTTTTGGTTTTGGTTTGTTTTTGCTATGCCTGATAGAATGGTCAACTATTCTGAAAGTAACAAGATACAATATAGTAGCTATTGTTTTCATAGTAGCTCTCTTTAAAGTTCTATGCCAGTTCTACTGCTTTGTTTTGATTGTTCTGTTATCTTTTGTTGGATTTTACTATCTTTGAAATAAAATTTTAAAAAAATTTAAAAATTAAAAAATAGATGCAGAAAAAGCTTTTGACAAAATCCAACACCCATTCATGATAAAAAAAAAAACCTGCAGAAAATCGGAATAGATGGTCTCTACCTCAACCCGATAAAAGCTATATATCATAAACCAACAGCCAACATCTTACTAAATGGACAAAAACTGAGAACGTTCAACCTAAAATCAGGAACAAGACAAGGATGTCCATTATCACCACTCCTATTCAATATAGTTCTGGAAATATTAGCCAGACCAATTAGACAAGAGAGAGAAATGAAGGGAATAAAGATAGGAAAGGAAGAGGTAAATTTTTCATTATTTGTAGATGATATGATACTCTATATAGAAGACCCACAAAAATCCATTGAAAGACTTCTAGAAGTAATAGCCAAATTCAATAATGTTGCTGGATATAAGGTCAACACTCAAAAATCAATAGCATTCTTGTACACAAACAACAAATACACTGATAAAGAAATTATGGAAATAACAGCATGTCAAAGGAAATCTCCAATGGAGTGAAAAGAAAATCCATGAATTGGGAAAATATCTTAGCCAGCTGTTCCTCAGACAAAGGACTTCTATCTAAAACATATAAAGAATTTAAAAAATCAGGCCCCAAAAATTCAAGAACCCAATCCAAAAAATGGGCATCTGAGATGAATGTACACTTCTCAGATGAAGAAATGCAAATGGCAAATGAATATATGAAAAAATGTTCAACATCAATGGTCATTCAAAAATGCTAATTAAAACAACACTAATATTCCATCTCACCCCAGAAAGAATGGCCTAGATCAAGAAATCAATCAATAACAAATGCTGGAGGTTCTGTGGGGGAAAAGAAACTCTTTTCCACTGTTCGTGGGAGTGTAGACTGGTGCAACTGCTGTGGAAATCAGTGTGGAGATTCCTCAAGAAACTAAGATTAGAGATTCCATTTGACCCAGCTATCCTGCTTCCGAGCATTTTCCCAGAAGAGTTGAAAACATCATACCACAGTGATATTTGTGCACCCACGTTTATAGCAACTCGATTTGTAACAGCCAAATCTTGGAAACAACCCACGTGCCCATCAATCAAGGAATGGATAAAAAAGATGTGGTATTTTAATACAATGGAGTACTACTCAGCTATCAAGAAAGGTTGCATGGAGACTTTTATAAGTAAATGGACACGACTTGAGATCATACTCATAAGTGAGATGATTCAAGCTCACATGTGTAAATACCATATTGTCCCCCTAGTGTAAGAAACTGAAACAGTATATATGATCCAAAATCTACAAAAAATACTGTGTAAGGGTAAGAAACTACTCAAGAGCAAAAGTAATTGGGAAAGGGGAAAGGAGGAAAGAAGGAAGGGAAAACAAAAAAGACATAAATCTGTATATATGTATATGTAAGATAGCTAAAATGACTATACTACTAAATGTATTAGTTATTGAAAAAGCACAGTTAATACTCATGTGATTATATCAATTTTATATGTCCATATCTGTTAATCTAAACAACCACGTTGAAAGTAATGATATGCAATATTAGAACCATCGTTAAATTGTTATCATCTTATTTTGTAAACCTATAATGTTACTGTTTTGGATTTGCTGTTGTTGTTTTGTTTGTTTCTTTTGCTTTTTGTCTTTCTTTTCTGTGTCTTTTTCTCTTAAATAAAAAACAAACAAATTAGACCTTGAAAAATAAAAGACCCAATCAAGAGATGGCAAGTGAGATAGACTCTTAGAAGAAGACATACAAATGGCTAATAAGAACATGAAATGGCTAATAAGAACATGAAATGGCTAATAAGAACATGAAAAAATGTTCAACATCACTGACCATTAGAGACATGCAAATTAAGACAACACTGAGATTCCACCTTACTCCAGAAAAAATGCTACCATCAAGAAATCAAATAATAAGAAACGTTGCCTAAGCTGCTAATCCTGCTATGTTGCTGATGCAATGTAAACTAGTACAACCACTACGGAAACCAGTGTGGAAGTTCCTCAAAAAACTGAAACTAAAAATTCCATTTGATCCAGACAGTCTCCTTCTAGGTATCTTCCTGAAACAGTTAAGAACATCATATTATGGTGATACATGCATACCCTATATGTATAGCAGCACAATTTATAATAGCGAAATTTTGAAAACAGCCTATATGTCCATCAACAGATGAATGGGTAAACAAAAGGTAGTATTTGTACAAAATAGAGAACTACTCTGCCATGAACAAGTATAAACTTGAGTCATCTGTAGAAAAATGAATGCACCTTGAGACCATAATGTTAAGTGAAGTAAATCAAACACTTAGGCTTAAATGTCACACATTTTCTCTTATATGAGAGCCCAATATACGAGTAAAGTACTAAATAAAAGACAGACAATAGGAAAAAAGACAGAGAAAATGTTATTGTAATCTTGCTTGTACAATATATCTAGAAGTATACCTCGATTTAATATAATTTGTCTTTATGTGGGAGTTTTTGTTTGTTTTTTGAGCTGTTCATCTGTTAATCTGTATTTATGATAGTTAATTTGATAAGGACTTATAAAATAAATAAATGAATCTGATACTGCAAAAAAATTTAAAGGGGGCTGGATGGGAATGGTATAAAAAAAGGAGACACATGGTATTTTATTGCCTACGTAATTTGTAATTCTTCAGTTACCATTATGCATATATCAAACATCTTTATTTCTTTTCTATGAACTATCCTATATCTTATAAAATGCACAAAAAAGGAATCTCTATCATATGTTCTATAAATGTTTTCCTTTACTATGTCATCTGCCTTTTGACTTTGGAATTTTTCATATAAAGTTTTACATTTTTTAAATTTTTTTCCATTTTTTTGAGATAGGGTTATGCTATGTAGTTCAGACTGGCCTTGAACTGACAGTGTAGCCCAAATTGTCTTCAAATTCATGGCAATTCTCTTGCCTCAGCCTCCTAAGTGCTAGGATTACAGGTGTGCACCCTACACAGAAGCAAAAGTTTTAACAAGCAAAACTTATTAAAATCTTAAGATTTTGAGTTTTAGCATCACCCCCAGGGATTGAACTCACAACCTCGCACCTGCCAGGGCAGGCGCTTAAGGCACTGAGCTAAACCCCCAGGCCTGGTTTTTTGAGGCAGGGTCGCACTATGCAGCTCAGGCCGGCCTTGCGCTCGCATTGTAGCCCAAGCCGGCCTCGAACTCACAACGCTCCGCCTACCTCAGCCTCCCGAGTGCTGGTATTAAAGGCGTGCGCCACCACGCCCGGCTATCACCTATGAATTTTTCTAGCATTTTAAAATTTCAATTTTTAATTTTTAAGCAATTTTACCTTCTGAAGTGAAATACAGATTTAAAGCTGGAAAGAATTTCTTTCTTTCTTTTTTTCTTTCTTTTTTCCTTGACAGTGCTTGGAATTGAACCTAGGACCTTTGTACTGAGATATGTCCTCAGCCCTTTTTTATATTTTATTTAGAGACAGAGTCACAGTAAATTGCTAAGTTGCCCAGGCTGGGTTCAAACTTGCAGTTCTCCTGCCTTGATCTCCCAGAGTGCAGAATTACAGGTGTCCACCACCACACCTACCCTTGAAAAGAATTTCCGGCCATTTTTTTCCTTGTAGTACTGTAGGTGGAACCCAGGGCCTTGTCCCTGCTAGGCATGCACTCTGCTACTGGGCTATGCCCCATCCCTCTAGCATTAGTTCTATCCTAATGATTAACTAGTTTTCCTAGAACAAATTATTAAAGAATCCACTTCTCTCCAAAGTCTTGAATACCATGGGTTTTTTTTTTCTTAATTTGAATGAATAGTTTAATCGTTTCTCATAATTTTTATGTTAAGACTATTAGAGTGGCAGAATTTAAAAGCATTCAAAAACATACTAATAATGACTTACTCAAACTCCTTCAAAGAAAGGATAAGTTGGGAAAACAATTCATTTTAAAAGAGAATATGTGTTATTCATAGCCTACAATGCCATTATAACAGTTCACACACTACTTTCTTTGTTAAACTAAATTCATGTATTATATTCCAAATTGAAATATACATTTTATGGAGTTATACCATAAGTAAATGTAGTCTGTAAAATATAATTCTCTGTTCTAGTTTCTGAGAAAAGGGAAATAATATCAACAACTGAAAAAAATTGTAAAACTGAATACCTTCCCATGATATACAAACAAGCAATGAAAAAAATAATTCTCACTAAATTAGTAGTAATGAGAAACTCTCTAAATCTTATTCATGGTACTTACAGGGTCCTAAAGTAAGCACTTAATTTTGTGATTCAATTTTTTAATTAATTTTATTGGTACAATTTAGATATACATAATGATCATATTCATCACAGGGACTTTGTACCTGTATGTAATATATCTTGGTTCCCCTGTTTTTCCCAATTCCCTCCCCTCCCTTCAATCCCTCTTTCTCTCCTTATTTACAAAGCTTTGTTTCCATTTTATCCTTCTTTTATCTTTTTTTCTTTTCCTTTCCTCTCCCCCCACCAGTTCCACTTTCCTTTTGAACAATTTCTTCCCTTTCACAATATTTACTGTACATTTTGGTCCTGATTTACTCTTTCAGCTTCTCACACAAGGGAGACAATGTGATATTTACACATGTGTGTCCAATTTATTTCACTTAAGAGTATGGTCTCAGGGGCATCCATTTACCTAGAAATGTCTTAAATTTATCCTTCTTTATGGCTCATTATTGCTCCATTGTATAAAAAAACTCATATCTTTTTTTTATCCTTTCCTCGGTTGATGGGCATTTGGGTTGTTTCCAAGACTTAGCTATTACAAACTGTGCTGCTATAAACACAGGTACACATATATTGCTATGGTATGTTTTTAGCTCTTCTGGGAAGATATCGAGACGAGGAATAACTGGGTCAAATGGGATCACTAATCCCAGTTTTTTGAGGACTCTCCGCACTGATTTCCACAGTGGCTTCACCAGGCTACACTCCCATCAACAGCGGAGAAGGACTCCTTTTTCCCCCACAGCACCACTAGCATTTGTTTTTTGCTGATTTCTTGGTAACAGCCATTCTTTCTGGAGTGAGACAAAATCTCAGCATTGTTATACTTCTAGGTAACAAAGTCAAGTCAGAGGGCATCACAACCCCTGACTTGAAATTATACTAAAGAGCTATTATGATAAGAGCACCATGATACTGGTAAAAAAAATAAAAAATAAAAAAAAACCAGACCCAAGAGTCAATAGAACAGATTAGAGGATGCAGAAACAACTCCAAACACTCAGCCACCTTATCTTTGACAAAGGAACCAAATACCTTCACTGGAAGAAAGATAGCATCTTTTTTAAATGGTGCTGGGAAAACTGACTTTCCACATGCCAAAGACTAAAACTACATCTGTATCTCTCACCTTGCACTAAACTAAAATCAAAATGGATCAAAGATCTAAATATTAAAACAGAAACACTAAATCTGCTGGAAGAGAGAACAGGTAGAACTCTTGAAGACATAGGTAAAGACTTTGTGAACAAAACCCCAATCACACAGGAGGTATCACAAAGATTCAACAACTGGGTTCCCATTCTATTAAAAAGCTTTTGCACAACAAAAGAAACTACCAACAGAGTGAAGAGACAACCCACAGAGTGCAAAAAAAGTTTTAGGCAATTGTTCCTCAGACAAAGGACTAATATCTAGAATACATAAATAAAGAATTGAAAAAATCAGACCCCCCCAAGTTTGAAAACCAAATCCAAAAATGGGCATCTGAAATGAATACACACTTCTCACATAAAGAAATACAAATAGGAAAATAAATATATGATAAAATGTTCAACATCACTGGTCATTCAAGAGATGCAAACTATGTCGTACTATATGCCATGTTACCCGCTGCTTTGCAAACTTTTATAAACTAGCTATTTCATTGTGTCAACCTGAAGCATCTCTCTAAGGGTGGTTTTTAAATCAGAGAGAACAAGATAAAAGTTCTGGGGCTGCATTCAAAGCCAGTGAGAAAGGTCAGGATTTAGGGAACACGGGGCGTGCAGCAAAGAGGCAGATGTCTAAATCACATGACTGTATTTCTTTTTTTTTTTTTTTTTTTTACATGACTGTATTTCAAAACCCCAATGTGTCTTCCCAAAACAACTAAAACTGAGAATGAAAATTTCTCTGTATTTTATTGGAAGACAGGACAGCTAATTACCTCACCTAATGTTTCTATAGTGTGTGTAATCCTTTTAACCTTTCATAGGTGTCTATTCTCCACAGTTACCTTTTCAGTTTCCTTCTGTGTAACTCCTGCCCTGGGGTGTGGTACCCTGTTTTCACTGAAATCAGTGTTTAGCCATATTTCACATGGGTGGACCCAAAATAAAAACTGCTGCATCTTTCTGATGATGCTTAGTTGAGTTCTTACCCTGAGCCAGGTCCTGGTCATTACCCCTTGTGAACTCGCCCTGTCACCTTGCAGCAACGCCATTGTCAGGCCCACATAGACCGAAGTCCCACTGCGGTTAGCGACAAATTTGGAGCTCTGCCCCTCTATCGCCTGGTGTAGCAGCTGTGTTCCTGGGCACCACAGTCTTTCCCTGTGATCCAGAGGGGAGAATGACACAGAAAGCTAAAAATAACCAAGCTTTCCAGAGAAGAGGAAATGGAGAGAAGACAAGGAGGACACCTGCATTCAAAACTAGCAGCAGGATGTGACTCCATTTGCCCCAACCGAGAAAGACAGAAACCTTTAGCTTCCCATCCCATCCCCAGCCTAAGTGTGATGGCAGCTGGGGTCCCTTGGGCCTTGTGCCAGTTCCTTGTGGTATGGATCTGGAAAAGCCCTCTTGTCTAAAGCGTCTATCTATCCACAGCTGGTGTGACCTTGATGGCTTCCTGGCTGCCCAAGCCCGGCCCTGGCTCTGGGTCCCATGAATGGTAGGGTCACCTTACCCAGCCGGGGCAGGTATGGAGTCAGCAGATGCAAAGAAATGGAAATCCACATTGGCCTGTCACACTGTGCTCTCCCGCTGGAGATGCCACCAGCCCCTCTGCCATCTCTCTGAATCTCTCTCCCACTGCTGCTCCTGGAGATTATACCTCAATTTCCTCTGACCTGGACAGCTTGGGTTCAGATTAAATTTACTCAGCAGTGTCTAGCTAGGAGAGGTTTCTAGCTCCCTAGAAACAAGTCTGCCTTCATATCCCAACCCTTCTTTTCCTTCGCAGGGCATGGGATTATTTCCTGACAATCCCATTATATGTTGAAATGCATTTCAAAAAGCTAATCTACCGTGTGTCATGGCTTAGCAACATGGTACACTGGAGACCGACAGTCTTCACCGATGTGGTCTAGTGGCTGGTGGGGAGCCACCCAGCCTCCTGAGAGAGCATCAGCTTATGTATATCACTTGCCCTGGATCAGACTGAAATTGAAAATTTGAAGTTAGTTTATATCAAATACATGTCACTTTCACACAATGGTAAAGTTGAACAATGGCAAGTAGAACCAGCATAAATCGGCTTGTACTTGGACTTCCCGCCAGTCTCCACGCCTCCTCCCAGTATTCGTGTGTAGATCCATTAAGACTTTGAGACATTCTGCAAAGAGCTCATAGTACAAATTGTTTCCAGGGGAAAAAAAAACAAAACAAAAACAATAATAAAAACATGTCTCTATGTCTACGTCTGTGTCTACAAGACAGTCGTAATTCATGACTGTTGTGTTGATGTTCCAAGATTGCAGCATTTGTCTCAGACAAATTATCCAATTTAGATAATAAGTGATGCCCTCACCCTCCTTACACAGCACAACGGGACCTGCCCAGGTGTAACAGAACCGCTCCTTCGGGGAATTGTGTTTGGCAGTTTCTTCACTTCCCACTCCCTTTGTCCTTCTGCCCTTTCCTAATCCTTTTGCAAAGTTTCTGTCCCTACCCTCTGGCCCAGCATTCTGAATTCTAGACAGAAACCCTAAATGGATAGAAAATCTGATCTTTGTAACACTCTACATCTCAACTCATAAAGCATGGAAATGGATGGGCTATGTAACTCGTAGAGAAGTTAACACGTCCGTCTACTTTCTTTTCTTTTTTTTACATAAGGTTTTTCTTTTATTTAGAAGATCATTTACAAAACATCGTGTCCATAGATTTACTTTCTGTCATGTAGCTGAATGTGTTGAGTGTTTGGAATTCCACCCTCACATGGGGAAGCCAGCTGGGTGTCCAGCGGTGTGGATGGATTTGTTTTGCTCTTGATCCTTCTGCGTTGAGGATGTGTGTGGGTCGTCTCAAAGCACCAAGTTTGTTACAACCACAAGATGCATGTCAGTAACGCTTGTTATAATGGAGAGTTAATCAGTCATAAAGAAGAATGAAGTCACATCATTTGCAGGCAAATGGATGGAACTGGGGACCATCATGTTAAGTGAAATAAGCCAGACTTAGAGAAGCATCATATGTTTTCTCTGATGTGAGGAATCTATGAGAAAAAAAAAGAGGCATGCAAGTAGAAGAGAGACTATTAGACAAGAGGAATAGGGTTGGGGTAGTGTAAGGGGTGGTAACAAAGGGAATGAAGGGCTGGGGATGTAGCTCAGCGGCATAAACACCTGCATGGCAAGCACAAGGCCCTAAATTCGATTTCCCAGTACCCAAAAAAAATCTGCTATAAAGGGAATGGATCTGAACAAAATATGCTACATCATATGAAAATATTACAGTGAAATCTAGTACTTTATAAAATTAAGATATACACATATATATCTTGTTGTAAAACACAGTCTGACCCTACAATGAGAAGAGAAGCCCTGGTCTAACAGGGCCACTCCTTTGGGGAGTTGTCCTTCACAAAGTCACTCCCTTTGCCCTTCCCCAAGGTTGTTGACCCTTCCTAATCCTTTTATGTCATCTTCTCCCTTTTGCCCAGCATTCTAAATTCTAAAGAGAAGCCCCACCTAAAATGGTTAAGATATTAACTGCTAAATAATCTTTCTTCAGATTTACAGAACCCAGAATATCTGGTGACCTTTGTAACTGCCCTCCTTACTTCTATGCATCAACTCACACAAACCATGGAAATTGATGTGAGGTGTACCTGGCAGAAAAGTAGTATTTTGTCAAAAAGAACTACAGGAGCCAGCCCCAGGAGGTCCAGGTCCACTGGGATAGTCTAGAGAAGAAAAAAAAGAAAAAAGAAAAAAAGGTGACACACTCCCTGGATGATGAAGACCCCGTTCAGCCTGTAGACTTCCTGCCCTGCTCCTCCTTCCCCTCTGTATAAAGCCTTGTGCACCCCTGGGCCTCCCAGGTTGGAGCTTTCAAGTTGATAGCCCTCTAGTTTTTCCAGCACCCGCCCTTGAATAATCTGATTCCTTACTATCAGCTCCCATCTTTCAAATATTGGCCTTTAAGGGGCTGTCAGCCCAGACTTTATTCCAGCAATGATGAGGGACTCAGGTTGAGAGAAGAGAGATAGAGATTGATTTGAGTAGGTAGCTGTAAAGCCCCAGGCAAGAGGCAGTGCCCACTGTCCTGGTGAAGTGATCTGCCATCCACACATCCCTCTAACACCCACCCGCTCCACACAGTGTTTAGGTCTGCTGATTTCCAAAGATCACCACTGCCTGGAACTCAGATTTGGAGCAAGACTGTGCGCTAAAGGGCACGCCCAAGACAGAAGATGTAAATGAAGTCAAGAAGACCAACCAGGCCAGTACCCACCATCACTGAGGAAAGCTCTGTCTGCAGCTCTCGAAAGGAATTGTGAGAACTGGGGAATTAGGGCTCTCCACTCACTCTTGGAGAAATTGCAAATCACCACTACTACATTATCTTAGAAACAGAACATCTTTGCTCCTGCCACCTTGATTTTAAATAGCGACAGATTTTACCTTATGTAAACTTCACTGGCTGGTTGTTGTTTTGGATTTTTCTGCTTTTTGGTCTGTGTTTGGGGGTTTGTTTTTTGCATTTTGATATTGTTTTTCTTTTTGTTTTTCTTTGAGACCCGGTTTGGCTATCTCACCTAGGCTGGCCTCAAACTTGTGATTCCCCTACCTCAGCCTCGCGAGTGCTTGGACTATAGGCATGTGCCACCACGCCCAGTGAATTTCACAAGCCCACTGAATTTTAAAAACTATGTCTCAAAAATAAATATGTTAATTAATTAATTAATCTCATTTTATCTCTTCGCCCCCAAGGTTATAAACTCCACTGCTGTCCAGCATAGGGAAGAAGAACCCAAAAGAAGAGCCACATTGCTAATAATCTGTGCCTGGGATGCAAGGATACAAGTCCACTCCATTATCAGAAAGGAAATCTACCAGCAGACAGTCTAAACCCAACTCCAACTCCAGTCCCTTGGGAGCTCACCATTGCCTCTCCCTGCCCCCCAAACAAGAGCCCATCCAATAAACTTCCAGAATTGCCTCTTTGTCCCCTCCCTGGGGGTCCTGATTTCTACCTCATAATGACACTCAGTGGCTCCCAGGGTGGCCTCTTAGCTGTGCTACAGAAGTGTGGTTGAACTTGTTAGAAATGTAAATTACCTATCAGCCCTAGACCAGCTGGACCTGAATCAGCATTTTCATAAGACCCCCTCCCAGGTGACCCTGTGACCATGGAAGATTTAGAAGTATTGTTCTAGAGCTTCACGTCCTCTGGAAGGGAATCTGGTCACAAAAGTGAATTATAGCTAACCAGTCTTTTTCCTGCAAAGATTCTCTCAGTTATGGTGTTGACAGCCTCCTCCCCTCAGAGTTTTTCTACATCTTGCCAAAACCTAACTGGAAGATAGTAAGGAAGGAGAGAAAAGAAGAGGATGGAGGGAGACAAAACCCACTGGTATGCTGAAAATGCAGGAAAGGAGGGCAGGAAGAGAGGAAGGAAGGGAGGAAGGGAGGGAGGAAGGGAGGGAGGGAAGGAGGGAGAAAGGGAGGGAGGGAGGAATGGAGGAAGGAAAAAAAGGCCAGGGCTAGGGTTTACAGAGAAAGGACCTGATTTACCCCATCTACTTCCCTGTTTCCTGCCCTGGAAAACCATCCAGCAGTTCCCCTCTTGGTTTTCCACATGACTAAACTGCACGGGTCCTGTCTAATCACATTGCCAGCCACCTGGCAGCCTGCCCCAGTTCCTCCAGCTCACAGAGCCCAGTGCTGCCTGCAGACCTGGGCGCACACCCACCTGCTTTCACCACACTCATGCAGAAAGGGCTCTCACTGGAGACCTGGCTGGGTGCAGGGCTGCTGGGTCTCCAGATGCTTCACCATGGAAGGGTCCGTCCGACTGCTAGCCTACTTGGCATGTGTCATCCCACTGGGTAAGTTTCCACTGTCCTCCCTGGCCCAGAATAGACAAAATCTTACTGTGGTCTCCTCTTAGACTTCAGCAGCTGGGTTTGCCCAGAGCTTCCAGACCTGGGTAGGAGGAGAAGCTGTGCTTTAGAGGGCTATCCTGACAGAAGCCAGAAGTCCCAATGTGGGCTTTGCCTTGCATTTCCAGGCAATCTGAAACAATCTCCTGACTTCCTAGGCCTCAGTGTCCCCACTGAACAAAGGCCACCTATCCCACTCATTGCTGAGAGGGGAAGAACTGGCTCAGAGTGGGAAAGACTGTGCAAGTTCTGAATACTTTTGTTGTTGCTGCCATCCTGATGTTTGTCTTGATACTTACAACCCTGGGGACAAGGCAAGAAAAGCACAGTTGTCTGGGGACAGTGCTGGGATAAGGTGGAATGATTTCATGTGGGGAACCAGATCAGTGATGAAGGCAGCCCTGACCTCCCCGCAGGAGTCCTGAGGGGTGAGTGCTACCACGGCAGGCTAAAGTAACGATGGTGCTTAGCTCAGTGAATTGGTGCTCCTGGACGCAATGCTTTGCAAAGAGTGCAAAGGGACCAGGGACGATCTCAGGGGAGGATGCAGATCCTTTGGCTCCATTGGAGACCTACAGAATCAGAGTGTCAGATGGCAGGACTCAGGAATCTTCATTGCCAGCCAACTTCTTGGGTGATTCTGATGCCCAGCACAGTTGAGGGCAATGGGGATAAATGGCCAAGGCAATATCTTTAGCCCTGCTGAGCAGACACAGTCTTTTCCCCAGTCCAGCCCCAAAGTCGCTTCCATACTCTGATCCTGGTCTCCGCAACTGTGCCATGTACCTGGCCATCATGTGCTCCATCCCAGCACTGCGCTGTTGTAAGCTGTCAGTCCATTTCTACACCTGGATGACAAACTCCCACACCTCAGGCTCCCATTCCTTCCTCTTTGCATTTAACACAGTATAGATTTCATTTCTGGTCTGGTTTGCATGATATAGAAAGCACCTATATAGTTCAAACTAAGTGCTGGGTGCTGTGGTAACTCATAATCCTGTAATCCTGTGCAAAAGGAACAATTCCTATCCCCTCTTCACAGGTGAGGAAATGGCACACAGAGACTCACTGAGCAGCATATGAGTCCTGCTGTATATGACACCAGCTCACACACGCTGTCATTGTCCCATGGTAGGCACCCAAATAAGGGAAGTTATCTTTTCCCAAGCTGACCTAACTCAACCCATCTTTCCAGTATGATTTAGGGCTGGGTCCCTCTAAGAGAGTGGGAACTGGGGAAGGAGACCCTGCTCAGTGCTTAGGTGACAGATGGGTGAGTTGTTAAGGACATGGGTGCTCATGTCAGACACAGCTTTGAGTTCTGGCTCTGCCGTTCACTAGCTGTGGTCCTGAAGCTTCATGGTGCTGCAGGGCCCACGTAGTTCCTGGTGCTCAGAAGCTGTACAATAAATGGTAGCTAAATCCTGCAGAAATCACACTGCTGCAAGAGAGACGGGCTTTTGTGGTTTGGGCCAGTGTTTGCTTATTTTTCTCCTGCTGAAGATCAGCTGCTCTGAATCAGTTAAAGACAAAAATATTTAGAGGAAGCCACAAGTTCAAGAATCAAACACAAACCACAGACATGCTCTCGCTGTATGTGGCAATCATCAGAGAGACCGACACATGCGTGAACCGGCTCACTAAGGAGACCCTTTTGCTTCACACACCAGTGGCTGCTTTGAGGCCCCAGAGCCAGGGAGATCCAGGAACACCACTTCCTGAACCCTACGATTGCTGCTCACCTGTGAGCCTCCCCAGGTGGCCCAGCCAGAGGACACAGGCTGCTGCCTGGGCAGGTCACCCTGAGGACCAGGCTCAGACCCACTGCCATGTTCAAGCGCCCTAGGACCCTTGAGCAGGGCACCCCACTAGCATGGGCCCACTGGTCACACCACTGCCCTGTCCACATCTAGGAGTACGACCCAAGGGAGGGCCTCGATGAGAGGGATGTGGGGGGAATCCATCCGTGGAATTGTCCTTTCCACGCCCTCCTCCCTCAAGCTGGTGCCACCCACATCCAGCACCCAAACCCCTAACCCAGTGGCAGTGAATCTGTGAAATGTTTGCCTCAGCCAGTTGTTTGTTATCATCAAAAGTTCTAAAAGGTTCTCCATCAACGCATCCCTCAGGGGCTCCCCACACAGTCTCCCTTGTTTTTCTTTCTACCCTTTCTCCCCAAATCTGGCTTTGGCCAGGCAGTGTGGGAAGGAGGAAGATCACTGGTTTGGCAACTCTGATCACCAGAGAGGCTGTGCAGGTTTCAGTGGGTCCACAAGCTGGGGATAAGCAGGTGTGGCAATCACAATAGCTGCCATCCTGAGGGCTCTCTGTACCAGGCCTGTGACCAGCAGCCCATTTACTCTTCACCACAACCTTCCTGCAAGGGCAGGGTCCTTGCCCCTATTTTAAGGGAGCCACAGTGACTTTGCTGGAGTATCACTGCTTGGATGTGGACAGGAGTCTTCCAAAGGCACTGCTGGCTCCTCACACCGCCTACATTCAGGGGGAACCTGGGACAGAGCTTGGTGTTGAGAGCTATTTACTTTACCAGCTCTGAACCACGCAGAAAAACAAGACAAGATGCCAAGACACATGGCAGCAGTCACCCAAGGCCCTGGGGCTGCTTGTGTGGGAGGTGGGGAAAGGTCAGGGAGAAGATAGGGCAGCTGCTGTAGGGAGAGCAGGAAAACAGGAAGACTCAATGTGTGGGACTGTCCTGCTCCCTGTGGCTGTTGTGAGCGGGTCTGCTGGACTGGGCAAGTTCTCCCTGGGGAAAAGAGGAGAAAAGAAGCCACGCAAGCACCGCAGGGACAGGCAAAGTGGGAGGAGAGCAGTGCCCTGTGGTGGGGCACTGACTCCAGGACAGGGGCGGCATGGGCTCTGCAACTCCATCAACCCAAATGAACAGGCCACATTCACAACTCCTCGGAAAGAGGGGCGGGGTTAAGGGGAAGGCAGGCTGACCCCGAGGGCGGTGGAAACCAGCCAGCCTTTCCTCACATTCCCTCACACTCACACTTGCGCAACCTTCTGGATCTGGCTCACACTGAGGGGTGGCACTCCTGCCTTCTCTCTTCTCTCTCTCCTCGCCCCTCTAGTCTCCATCCTGTTGACAACCTGAAGACCTAGACGGAGATTTTGGAGAGCCAGCTAGGGAGCAGGAGAAACCTGGCCAGAGTCACTTCCTGTAGGGGAGGTCTGGCAACCAGGATAAACATGGCTTCTTGTCCCCAAAACACCATGGAGCTCATCTAACTGTGGAGCCTTGGGAGGTTCTTTAATCCCAGCCATTATGTAATACACCAAAAGATGCATGCAAAGTAGCTGTGTGTGGTGGCACATGCCAGTAATCCCAGCACTTGAAAGGCTGAGGCAGGAGAATTGCCATGAGTATGAGGCCAGCCTGGGCTACATAGTGAATTCAAGGCCAGCCTGAACTACATAGAAAAACCCTGTCTCAAAAAGCAAAACAAAATGCACAGAAAATATCTCCACCATGAAACTGATAAAAGGCTTCCCTTGGAGTTAACAAAGTATGACTGCATTCAACACCACACAGGGGTTCCAAAACCTTTGGCCAACTGTGGCCAAAACCAAGGATTTTATTTCCGGACTTGGACAATGGCTTCTCCTGCACTCTGCAGCTCTGTCCTTTTTTTAATTTCCTTTGAGATGGGTTTTCACTGTATAGTCCAGGCTGGCCTTGAACTCAACTATGTAGCCCAGGCTGGTTTTGAACTCTCAAGTCTCTTACCTCAGCCTCCTGAGTGTTGGGACTACTGTGTGCCACCACACTTGGCTCAGTCTGTCATTTCTCCTTGAGTTCGCTTCCCACTGTGATGACTCTGTTGTGGGGGTTTGGGGGATCAGATCCACTCCTCCCTAACGTCATGAGCAAGGTCTGATCTGTAGGAGCTCCCGCAGATGCCCCATTCTGTTTAGATCACCAGGAGGAGAGGCGGCCAAAAGCTGCAGTGCTTTAGTGATCGGCTGTGAAGGATGATCAAGACGTGGGTACATCTTTGCCAGAGTCTGCATTTTCCAGCTAGCTAGTAGCTTACTTTTAAGTACCCAAAAGCCTTTAATTTAACTAGTCATAGTACAGTCTATGTATTTCCATGTTTATCCAAATTTGGTTTTCAAACATAGATTTTTAGATTCAAAAATCACTTTAGAAAACATCTAGAAACATCATTCTATGGGTGAGCCTGCAGAGGCCAGAGAACTATGGGGACTTACCCAAGGCCCCAAAGTCAGCTCAAGAGCCAGGGCTGGCACCCACCAGACACCTGACACACCACCCACAGGGTGCACCACTGAACAGGACACCTCTTGGGACATCAATTTTTGTGGTGGCCCAGACCATCACTGTGTGCACCTGCCCCCCCAGCCTGCTGCGTGTCACAGTGATTTGGGCCTGTCTGGGTTTAGTCCTTCTCTGAATGGTCCTCTGACCCTGCACTTTTATCATTCTTGCTCTGAGCCATCATTACATTATTCTTACTGAACCCTTGAGCGATTGCCATTTGTTATTTCTTCTTGCTGCCTTCAATAGGCCTACAGACAGAAATCACTTTCCAGCTCCTATTGTTACAGGCCTGGCTGGAAAACTAAATAAACTTGTTAGAATAGAACTGTGTATAAATTAAAAACTACAGCTGGGTATGTCAGCCCATATCTCTAACCCCAGATACTCAGGAACATAAGGCAGAAGAATTACAAGTTCAAGCACAACCTGGGTGATTTAAGGAGATCCCTATCTTAAAAAAAAAAAAAAAAAAAAAAGGCAATGGCAGAGCATTGGCCAAACTGTCAATGTATTGAGGGGAGCATTGTCCCTGGGCCTGTATGAACAGTAAACTGAAGAAACATCTATAGAGTGATAAGTAAATGATTAATTTCCAGGTGAGCTAAGGGGAAAAATCAGGCTATTTTGCTTCAGTTGATCTAAAATTCCCCATGCAACTGCCAAGGACTTAGTGTAGGAGTGCGTGAACCCCTGCTGGGCCATTACGGGGGCATCTCTCCTGCTGGTTAGGAGTCACCTATCCTGCTGCTCACCCCACGCCCCAATCGCAGGACTAGTGAGGGACCTAAGAGGAGCCTGTGCTGTGCAGAGGAATGGCAGGGTTATCTACCTACGTGGTTCCATTCAGTCCTCTGTTGTACGAGGAAGCTGATGGCTCCCTACTTCACAGCAGAGGAGCCTGAAAGCTGCCATATCAGTAATTCACCTAAAGATCACCCAGTTCGTGAAGGAGCCTGGACCAATGCTAGACACAGACGTGGTGCTTGATGAAAGCATGCTTTGAGCTGAGATGGCCGCCTAAGCCATCTGTGCCAAAGTGGGCAGGTTTTGCACTTTCTGTTGACCCTTGGAGGCTGACAGACATGAGACAGACAGACTAGAGACCCTGCAGCAAGGGGCTATGATTCCAGATCAGGCATCATCTCTGCTCTCTCTCAGCAGATAGGCAGGAGCTGCCAGAGGCAATGCTAAATATCACCGGATGCTAGGGAGCTTGGGCCTCTGCCAAAGCAAATGTCTTTGCTCCCTGGGCAATTCTCACCCTCACCCTCACCTTAAGTCACCTGGGCGGGCTCATCCAAAGGTCTCTGTGTAAGACAGAGGTCAGTGTCCGCCACCTCTTTGAACCCCATTCAGCAGGCAAACAGGAAGCCCACATCTCCTCTTTCATGGGTCCTCCAATCCCTGCCTGCCCAGTGTCTGCACCTCTCTCCACTCACCCCACCCTCTCCCGCCAGCCTGACCCCGCCTTTCTGCTGTCTCATAGCAATTTGGTTCAACATCAATTACTAGGAGGCAGCCACAGTGCCAAGCAACAGCAACACAGACACAGTCTCTGCCCTCCAAGAGCACAGACAGGCGATGCCCAGATTTGCAAATGCATATGCCAGCCCTAGTGGGAACAAAAGAGAGATGTCAGAGCCAGACTTGGGGTTCATGGAAGGCCTCCTGCTGTAGGGACAACTCATCAGAACACTGAGAATAGATGGGAGGAAGCTGGTGAGCGAAATGGGCCAGGAACCATGTTCAGACAGAGCAGTACTGTTCACATCCATCGTTAGAGCACCTGGTAGACAGCAGAGTACCTACGTGTTCACAGAGCTGCGTGCCTCTCTGAGCTGTGGGCTCCAGCAGGTTGATAAGGTATCCCATTCATCCCTGTCCCTGCAGCTCATAGCCTGGTGCCTGGTGTGTGGGAAAGCATGCAACAAATGCTGAATTGATGAACACACAGCAAACAGGTGGAATCAGTGCCTGGCTCTGTGATACCTGCAGGATGTAAGAGATCAGAAGAGAGAAGGTTACAGAGGGTGGGAAGTGGCAGGGAAACTGAGGCAGGATATGAATCTTGAAACTGGAGAGGTACTTTCAGTAGCTAGACCATACTGACCGAACTGGCACAACCTTGATTTTGGAACAAGGCTCTTTGATTGTTAATAACCAAAAACACAAGTTCTTACTCTACTTGAGTTAAAAAAAAAATAATTTTACTCATCCGGAAAAGAAGAGATTAGTCCTAAAAACAGATTGTTATGAAAACAGAACTGGTGGTTTTACCGGATGGCAGGTTGAACGTGTGCCCACAGTGGGATTTTATTGGAGCCACGGCTCCCTCAGTCTGGGCAGCTCTATGGGACTCAAACCTCTCTGCAGGTGCAGGACACCTGGAGTCACCAGGGCCAGGACACTGCACCAAAGGGGAGGACTGAGGTGGGGCAGGTGAGGTGTGACTTTTCCACCAGAGAAAGGAAGGTGTAATGAATGAATAGATTCAGGAGCGCCATCATGGGCTTGTGGGAGGCCCACCACGGGAAGAGGATTTGCATGCTTTGCCCAGCAGCGGCAGTCCTGCGGCTATCCACAGACACTGGTTCCGTGCAGGACAAATGTTCTGATCTGCGGGTTATCTGCGGGTGGATGGTCTGCTGGTGCTGGGTTGAGGGTATTCCTGCCCAGGCAGTGAATCAGGCTACATTCCTCATGAAGCAAAAATCACTGGATTTGGAGTCAGAAAACTTGGGACTTTCTTACTTTCTACCTACACGAACCTCGGTCATCATTTCCTTATCTCTAACAGTATCTACCTTGCCTTTCTCCCTGGCCTGCTCTGAGGGTCACACAACATGGTGTACAGGAAAGAGCTGCGTGACTGCAGTGTCTAGTGTTATTCCCTCCAAAGATCTCTTTTGTGCACTGCCCCCGACCCAGGGCACTGGCTGCATAGGCTTAGCAGCACGCTTTCCTCATGGAGGCACCACTGCTGCCCTGACCACCTCTAAAGCAGCAAAAACATGGGGTCCTGTGGCTTGAAGGCCCTGGGATGAACTGTAGGCAGAACTCGGCTTCCAGACCTGCCGTCAGCATTTTGCAGGGGTTCAGAGTGGAGGCGGGGAAACTGAGTCCAGAGTCACCTGCCTGCGTACATCAGTAGCCCAGCACTCTGTCCTCTTGCTCCCTGCCTGGGCACTAGAGTTTTGGGAAGTCGGCCAAGGCAGTCTACTTGGGTTGACTTGGATTCTCATTCATCAACTCAAAATACTAGCTTTAAAATATTGTCCCCTCCCTGGCCTCAGTTTCCCTTCTGTTAAGTGGGAATGTTGTTGACCTCAAATGAATGCAAGGTTTCCTGCAGGTGATGAAGTGAGGTAGTCTGTATTTAAACATCAACTTTGCCTCAGCCTAGCTGTGTGACCTCAGGCGATTACTCAAATTCTCTGTGCTTCAGTTTGTTAACTTGTAACCGAGGATAACTATTTTTGCCTCTAGGATCACTTGTGAGAACTAAAAGAGATACTACTGGGAATTCTCTCCACACAGAGGTGCACAGTAAGTGACTTTCTTTCCATCTACTTGGGAATCCTGAGATTGTTTTAGCCACAGGATACCAGGCGCTTTCCACAGCGGCAGGGCAAGCTTTGATGAGGAAAAGCTAAAGGGAAGACTGTGGACTCACTGGTCCTGTAGATGAGGCCAAATTCCCCGAATGAGGCAAAGAGCCCCCAAGGGACAGGGAGAAAGGTCCAGGGACCATCCCTCCACTCATGGGACTACAGGGTTGGGGAGATGCTTCTCAAGTGAGGAAGTAAACATAGGGGTTGCCCTGAGCCTCGGGGTTTCCAGAAACCCACCCCAGGGGCGCTTCCTGAGTTCTGGGGTTTCCAGGGCCCCCGGGATGGGCCCCCAGTCCAGGCCTGATGCCCGCCCCTCCCACAGACGCGCCGGCGCAGCGCTGGTCCATGCAGGTGCCGGCCGAGGTGAGCGCGGCCGCAGGCGAGGCGGCGGTGCTGCCCTGCACCTTCACGCACCCGCACCGCCACTACGAGGGGCCGCTGACGGCCATCTGGCGCGCGGGGGCGCCCTACGCGGGCCCGCAGGTGTTCCGGTGCTCGGCGGCGCGCGGCAGCGAGCTCTGCCAGACGGCGCTGAGCCTGCACGGCCGCTTCCGCCTGCTGGGTAACCCGCGCCGCAACGATCTGTCGCTGCGCGTCGAGCGCCTCTCCCTGGCCGACGACGGCCGCTACTTCTGCCGCGTTGAGTTCGCCGGCGACATCCACGACCGCTACGAGAGCCGCCACGGCGTCCGGCTGCGCGTAACCGGTGAGGCGGGCCGGGTCCGAACCTCTGCCGCCTTCCCAGTCCCGAGGGCTGACCCCGGTGCCAGGGGCCGTGCCGCCTCCGCGATAGGAAATCGACAAGAACTCGGCCCACCCTTCCGCCCCTGGGGTCGCAAACCTAAACCTGGGCACCGTAACAGCTGGGCTGGGGCCCGGGAATAGGCATTGTGCTGCAGCCCATAGACTGTGGCGGACCCCGGTAACCCGCAGACCAAGGTGAGGGTGAACGACCGACCCTGAATATGACCAAGGCTTCCGGCAGTGTATGCATCGAGCGCCCACAGTCCTCAGAAGGGCGCTCAAGACGCTGGGCGCTGCTCTAGACCCTAAGATACAACCCCGGAGCCAGGGTCCCAGGCCCTTAAGGCAGTGGCTCTCTGCTCCAGGGACCATCTGTGCGACATGACAATAACGACCCTTTAGCGAGCACCTGCTATGGGGTCGGGTCCTACTCCAGGCGCCCCAATGGGATTAATTTGCCAAGTTTTCTCAATAACACCATAAGGTAAGGGCTGCTGTGATTTCCATTTTACACCTGGAGAAACTGAGGCATAAAAAGGCGGAATGGCTTGCCCAAAGCCACACTTGCTTGGCGACCCAGGCAGCCTGGCACCCAGATGCTCACACGCTCCTCTCTGAGCCCCTACCCACTCCTGCGAAGCGCAAAGGGGAGGGGCTCCGCTTGCCTTTGCCCGGTGCTCTCTCTCTGCGCCCCGCTTTCTCACCCTCCCCCACCTTGGCCGCTGCGCAGTGACCGCCGCCCGCCTTCTCCCCAGCAGCCGCGCCGCGAATCGTCAATGTCTCCGTAGTGCCCGGCCCAGCGCACGCCTTCCGCGCCCTCTGCACAGCCGAAGGGGAGCCGCCTCCCGACCTCACCTGGTCCGGCCCGGCCCTGGGCAATAGTTCGGCCGCCTTGCGGGGCCAAGGTCACGGCCACCAGGTGACCGCCGAGCTGCCCGCGCTGACCCGCGACGGCCGCTACACGTGCACGGCCACCAACAGCCTGGGCCGCGCAGAGGCCAGCGTCTACTTGTTCCGCTTCCACGGCGCCAGCGGGGCCACGGCCATCACGCTCCTGCTTGGCGCCCTGGGCCTCAAGGCGCTCCTGCTGCTTGGAGCTCTGGCCGCTGGTGCTGCCCGCCGCCGCCTAGGTGGGTGCGCCCCGAGCCTGTATGGGTGTGAGGGGCGGGCCGGGCCGGGTTCTCCTCTCAGATAAGGCCATGTAACTGATCACCCATCAAGCATGGTGGATTGGAAAGTCCTTTTGCATCTGTACATCAGCTCACGTTCTTCTCCCGCGAGCAGGGAATCAGAGTCCAGGCTCCGGAGTAAGCCCCTTTTCCCCATGAAAGTGCTCCGTACGGCTGTCAGGCTCTCCCCAAGGCCACCATTCCTATGTGTTACAATCCTCGAGCTTTGTGCTGCGGGGCTCCTGGGAATACTGAGATGGCTAAGGCTAGGTGCCCTACCTCCCAAGGGGGGCTAAGTTAGTAGTATGGCAGCAAGCTGTGAGAAGGGAGCCCCCAAGAATCCAGAAACTGTAGATGGCAGAGAATAGGGTGACATACTGTGCTGGGACCAGAGGGAAGACCTTACACAGCACTGAAGTGAGTACACATGAACTGGGACACAAGGAGCCAGTGGTGCACCTGGCAGAAAGTTCAGCATGGGCAAAAGTGTGCCAGCTCGAGCTCAAAGGGTGTCCTTAGAGAGCTGCCACACCCTTTGGTCACTGAACTGCATGAGAAATTTGCTGTGTGTTCCAGAAGGGAGGGACTTCCTGGAGTGTCCAGTCCTCCCAGGTCATAGCAGTGGCCTCAAATCTCCAGGGATGAAATCCAGAATTTGTCATGGTGGTCATGACTGCCACCATTACTTTGGCCACCATTACTGGCCTTCTTGCTGGTTCTTCAGATTTACCAAGCATTTGTGCTTGAGGGTCCTCAGAAAACTGTAGATTCCACCACTGTCCTCATTAACTTCTAGTCAACTTTTGGGTGGAGGCCTCAGTGTTACTTCTGCAGAGCCTGCTGTCTTCAGTCTGTTGCATGCTTCCCTGGGGCCCTTTTTCACGGTGCGGTGAGCAGTGGCAGTAGGCATGTATGTCAGAGGCTGCAATGCAAACTTGTTCCTCTCTCTGTCCTTCACACAGAGCTTCCAGCCACCCAGGACACCCATCCAAGGTAAGTATGGTCACTGCCTCACCCAACTCATCTGTACCTAGTCCCACTGGCTAAGGAATACAGGCTCACAGCTGGTGGCATAAGGAGAAAGAAGAGGCACGGAGGAGAGCCAGGCCCCTCATACCATAGCAGCCCCCCTCAGTCCAGCACCCCCTTCCCTGGACAGACCGTGCTGACCACCTGTTCATTTATACTACTAATGCACAGGGCCTGGTATTCGTGGTGCTGAGGGGTAATTCTATGACTGTGACACCATCTTGCTTCCAGAATGTTTCTTCCTCTTCTTCTTCTCCATCTTCTTTTCCTTCTGCCTTCTCTGTCTCTTCTTCATCCCTCCTCCTCATCCCTCTCCTCTTCCTCCTCTTCCTCCCTCTTCTTCCTCAAGAGAGGGTCTCAAGGCAAGCTGGCATGCCTTGAACTCACTTATGTAGCCAGGTTGGCCTCAAATGCACAGTGATTCTCCTGCCTCAGCCTCCTAAATGCTGGAATAACAGGCATGCACCACCATGCCCTGCCCAGATGTTTCTTCTTGTAGTCTACAGCATTCTAGAAACAACCTGCCCCACACAGAAGCTACCATGGGGCCACTTGTTCTCCCAGGCACTGCGAAAGTGTTCCCAAAGTCCCATCACAGGTTCCCAGGGCTTGGCTTCAGTGAGGGGCCGGTGGCCTCCAACTAGGAAGCCAATGACAGCAGAGTCATGTCCTCCTTCCCCATGGTGTCGGCCTAAATGAAGGCCAGTACCATACTAAAAGAGAAAGAAACCAGCTCTAGACCCTGGGTGCTCTGTGCCTGGTGCTCGCTGGGATGGGGCTGAGAGGAGCCCGGCCTTCTCTCGTGCTCAAGCATCTTCCGCAGTCTCCGTAACTTGCCACATGTCCCTTTTCTGTGTAATTTGCTATCACACCAAAGCCTCTGAATCAGAAATCCCACTGCTTTTAGACATTTAAAAGTTTTGAGTACTTTCTATGTAGCAGGCATTGGTTGGGATACTTACGAGGCAGAAAAATCTCTGAACTCACTTTCTAGTGAGAAATTTAATAAACACAGAAAAAGTATCATCTTCTATTATAAAATAAGAGATGAAAAGGAAGTGATGAAATGGAGCCCCAGGGCCAGGGCGATCACTGGGCTGTGGCTACCTCAGATCAGGATGTCCTCTCTGAGGACATGGCATGAGGGGGCCTGAAGCTCGAGGCTGAGTGTGTGGTGGCAGACTCCAAGAAGGGAAGAGGTGAGAAGAAAGACACAGGTATGTCTGGAAGGAGTCAGGTGTGGCCCAGCATGGAGCTTGGGTGGGCACCTGGGCCACCGAGGCTGTGGGGCTATTCCGAGGGTGATAGGAAGTCACTGTGAGCAGCCCCACCTGCACAAGAGGATCTGGAGATCTGGAAGGCTGTCGAGCTGTTGGACAGAGGTGTTAGTGGTGGCGGTGGGGAGACGGGCAGGGGCGCTGTCCCAAGGGCAAAGTGGGCAGCGCATGCTGAGGGAGGGAGCCAGGATGCCCCAGGGTGAAGATTGGGCCTGGGGTTACTTACTGGGATGACGAGGGAAGAAAACAGAGTTGGGATGAGGGGAACACACAGTAAGGTAGACATGGAGGACTAAGGTTCCCTTTAATATGTCCCATGCAGAAGTCTGGAAAGCAGTCAGGCCCAGAGACATGGGTCTGGAGGTCAGGGATAATGGAGTTGGATTGTGAAGCCTCTGACAAAACCACTTCCAGGAAATAGAGATTCTGTGGTATAGGATGTTGTCACCTATAGCAGCCCCCTCCCTACTTTTGCCCTGCCTCTAACATTCAGTGAGTCCCCAAGCCCTCTTGGTTCTGGTCCTATTGTCCCCTATTACATGTTCTCTCTGCCTGTTGCTAGGGTAAACGTTAGGAAATTGTAGATCTCCCTCCATATTGGCTGGTTAGTCAGCTTTCTCCTGTCTGCAGGCCCCAGGCTCAGGAATCCAGTTATGAAAATTTGGGCCAGATGAACTCCCGGAGCCCACCATCTGCCACATGTTCCCCATGAGGAGCGCCTCAGCCACCAGCATCCACTTGTGCACCGTGAGAAGTGAAGGCCAGGGCAAGACTTGGCTGGGACAACCCTTCCTGGCTCCCAGGCACCTTGGAAGCCCCCAGCTGAGTGATCAGCAGTCAGGAACCAGCTTACCGAGGGTCATCAGGCCTACTTGGACTTCTGTCATACAGCCTTAACGATATTCATGCTAGTGGGGCCAGCATTTTGAATGTGTGTGTGTGTGTGTGTGTGTGTGTGTGTGTATGTACATGTGCATGTGCGTATGCCTCTATTGGTCAGCTCTCCTGTTACTGGGACGAAACAACCAACATCCACAGGTTAAAGAAGGAGAGGCTTCTTTGGCTCACAGTTTTAGAGTTTTCAGTCCAGAGTCAGCTTCTGTTGGCTTCAAGGGAAAAACATCATGACAGAAGTGTGTGATGGAGCAAAGCTGCTCACTTCAAGTAGAGTGAAGAAGAGCACCAGCAAGAAATATACCCTCCAAAGGCCCTCCCCCCAAGACCTACCTTCAACTAGGCCCCACCTCCTAATGGCACATTCAACTGCTAACATTAGTGGGTGAGTCAGTTGATGAATACAGTAACCCCATAATCCAGCCAAGTTGACAACCTCAGCAGTCACAGTGCCCTTGTGTGCCTCAGCATGAAACTTCTGGACAGCTTCCTTCATCCTTTTTTCCTAGGACACTGTAGTAAAGCAGACTGGAAACTGGTCGTAGGGTCTGGGGACCCATGCTCCATTCTGCTCTACCAAGTTGCTATGTGAACTGGGATAATTTCTTCACCTCTCTGGGTCTCAGTTCATCCACCATTGATCATGGGCAGTAATAATCTTCCCCTTTTGCTGGTAGGTCTATCAAAGTCTGAGGGAATAACAGATATGATAGGGTTTTTAAAATGGTCAAGACTGTCTCAGTTTTGGGCCTTTGGACATGCAGTTTTTGGATCAATTGGCAGTCACATGAAGCTTATGAGGAACAAAGCATTCCAGAGAAGACATAGGCTGGGTTTGTGCAAACTGAGGCCCAAGGAACATCAAATCCTACAAACTCAGTAGCAGGGAGAGGCCTGGAGATCCTGCTTCCTGCATTATTCACTGTGATTGTCCCACATCCTCTGCGCACCTCTTACTGTCCCAGATTCTCTACACTGTCTTGGGCTGGGACCTCCAGGAAAAGGAATCAAAGACCCATTACCTCAAGCATCTGGAAACTTCTTTCTCAAGGACTGGAAGCTGGGAGACTTGAGAGGAGCTGCGGGACCCAGTGAATAAACAATTCTAATTTCTATGTTCCACATCATCCCAGGAGGTGTAGTCTAAACACACTGATGCTCTCACGCCATTTACCCAGGTGCAATGGGGCTAACTTTGTGTTGTGCTGCACTCCCTTTTAGGAATCAGTGTGAATTTACTGGTCCTACTAGAGAGGGGAGAGGCATGCTTGGGAGCCAGGTGAGCTGACAAGAGGAAGGGTCCACAAGATAGCAGACTAAAGAGGTCATGCTGTTTTTGGGGGGAGATTCTCTGAAGGTCGAGAGGTTCACCCAGCTGCCCTCCACACCCCAGCCCTTGCCAGAGCAAGAGGGTGATGACAGCTTATTACTAGGATCCAACTAGGAGCCTGCCTGAGAAGTTAAGAGGTCACAGAAGTTGACATCTGTACCTTCTTGCACAGGGACACGTTTGAGCACCTCCAATGGAGAGTCCTGTATCATCAGGGAAGTAGTTGCGAATACAGAAGTATGTGTTAGAACATCTGCTTGACAACCCAAAAAACTGTAATGTGAATTACTGCATATGTATCTGCTATGTGCTAGGAATTGGGCAAAGTGTTTAAGGCTACAAAAATGAAGGAGTAGCCCATATCAGTCAAGGTGGTTTAGAGTGTGCTTCCATAACAAACCCCCAACTCAGCAGTTGAGAACAATGAGTTTTTTTCTTGCCAATGCTACAGGCCCACCACAGACTGGCAGGGAGGCTTTACACACTGTTACTCATGGACCCAGGTCCCAGAATCCAGCATCTCTGTTGTGGACGGGGGGGAGAATCCTCTAGA
This sequence comes from Dasyprocta punctata, assembly GCA_004363535.1. Classification (NCBI taxonomy): domain Eukaryota; kingdom Metazoa; phylum Chordata; class Mammalia; order Rodentia; family Dasyproctidae; genus Dasyprocta; species Dasyprocta punctata. Next base: position 41,770 of record RJWM01007617.1, on the reverse strand, counting down.
GGAAGCTGGGTATGAATGCCCACTATTCAAGAAGCTAAGGCAACAGGACTCCAAATTTGAGGACTGCCTGGGCAATTTAGCAAGACCCTGTGTCAAAATAAAAAATAGTAATAGGAAGGGCTGGTGACATAGCTTAGTGGGAGTGCCCCTGGGTTTGATCTTCAGTAACACAGACATACTCCTCTGGAGGGCTTCCCGCCAGTGGTCACAGCTCATATCTCATAGCTCAGATCTCTCCATGTGCCCTGCTCAGAAACAACTGAACAGGGCAACCCCACGTGGTATTCAGAAGGGGAACACAAGGGATATTTGGGAACAACATTGGTGGCTCCACAGTGAGACACTTCTGAAGCTCTCGAGCTAGTGAGTGACATGGTAAATGGAAACTCGTGTATGGGTAGAGGTAGCTAGGGAGCACATGAGGGCTAACTCCCGTGATGGGGAAGCTTCCTGGAAGAAGGCACATGGAGAGTGCCTTCGGCTACTCAAGTAGGGGAGGCCAAGAGGAGAGGGGGCCTTGGGAGTTAAGAAAGGCATTCTAAGCAAAGGGACAATATGAGCAAAGAGCAAGTCAGACACAGCATGGCCAAAAGCTTGCCAGAGCAGGAGGGTAGCAGTACAGTGTGGCCAGAGCTGGAGCAGCAGGATACCCTATGCTGGGTGCAGGGTGCTGCCAAGGTGCTACTTAGTAGTCTTCTTTCACCCATGCAACCATTATCTTCTCCAGAGCCAGGATGCTCTGGGCTGAGGCCCAGGAGTCTAGGAGCAATGTCTCTGTGAGTTCTGAGGGGTATTAGTCAAAAACACCTGGGGGGCTTGTCTGAATGCCCAGTCCAGGCATCATCTGGACCTACTGAACCACAAGCTTGGAGAGAGAGGCTAGAATTGTAAGCAAGTTCTTTAGGTGACTTTGCCTTAAATTTTATTACAATAATTTTTTAAATACACACTAAAAATGTTGAAAAAGGAGACCACCCATGTGCCCAGTACCTCCATTCACCACTCATTTCTCACCACATGCTCCTTGTATGTGTGTGTGTGGCTGAATCATTTGTAAGCTCTGACATTGCAGTACTTCACCCCAAGCACCCCCAAAGAACAAGACTGTTCTCCATCCTATCACTATACTTGAAAATCAATAGTAATTTAGCAATACCACCTGTCTTGTTACTTTTCTCACTGCTGAGACAAAACACGCAACACCCACAAGTTAAGGGGGGAAAGGTTTATTTAGTTCACAGTTTATAGAAGCTTCAGATCATAATCAGCTGACTCCAAGGCAGAGTGGCATCGCAAAGGAGAATCACAGAGGAGTAACGGTTCCTGGCAGGCAGAAGACAGAAGGCATTAAACTATGAGTGATAGTAACAGCTTCTTTCCGCCCCTTTTATACTCTATCTAGGCTACTAGATTTAAGGTGGGTGGCAAACCAGTAATCACACACCCTTGATCCGAAAACCACACACTCTAGATCCAGCCACTTCTGAAAAGCCCCACCTTTATCAGGATGTAGGTGTTACCTATGACTGCATGAGGCTTTGGGGGACATCTAGACACAAGTCACAATACTGCCTTACAGTTCACAAATTTCCCCCAGTTGTCCTCCAAATATCCTTTAGCTTGTTGTTTTTAACCATTTTGACTCTGGATGGTTCTTTGGCAAGCAGAAGTTTGAGGTTCACTTGGTGACAGGCCTGGCATTTGCTTCATGGTGCCCGAGTACAGCAGTGCTAACAATATAGCAGTCCTTGCTGCGGAATTTGCACTTGGCAGTAGGGCTACTTGGGAACAGAAAAAGCACCATTCCCTCAAAAGCCTCTGATAAAGCAGTTCCAGCAGTGCTGGGCCATGGAACATGCTGAGGGGCAAGCCCCTCCTTTAAGTGTGCACCTTGTGCATAGACAGGCTCCCGCTTGGCCTCCCAATTAAGCAGCTGCTCCAAGGGGCACGGGTGAGGATGGTAAGGGGACAGCACTTGACCATCCCTCTGGGCTGTCCCTATGAGATCTACATGGGGTAGAGCCACCTGTCCACCCTATCCACCCTCTCGAAGCACTCAGGTTCTGCTGCTGACAACCAAAAACAGAAATACGATCCACACCCTTGAGCCAGCACAGGGAGTCAAAAAAAGAAATGACCTAGAAAATCTGGCATTTTCAAGATGAGACTTCCCAATGTGGTGTGGTGGCACAGAGTTGGAGCCCTCCATTTTCTTGCCCCAGCACCCCAGGAACACAAGTGTGCTCACCAGCCATTCTCCAATCCTTAAATCCTTTGGATCTATCTGGAAAAAGAAGCCAAGTCCAGAGAATGACAGAGGGGACACACCCTACACCCAGAAGGCTGTCCCTGGAGACTCCTAAATTGACGTTAATCCCAAATGAAATGCAGACTCTTCCAGCATTCCTTGTCCCATTTAAGGAATGTCTTATAGATGTTTGTGAAAAATAATACTAAGGAACTCCCTGTTGTGCCCAACAGATTTTTCAGAGCAGATTTTTCATTAAACAAATGGGGACACTGCCCTCTGCCGGCAGCTCTGCCCACCTACAGCACCCCAGCCCACCCCAGGCCTTGAGCGCCTTTGTGCAGCCCAGAAGCCCCCAGCCCGCAAAGCCACACTGCATACTGTGAGGGGTTATCCTGATCTCCCCAATGGGCTGTCTATGCCAACTCTTAAACCCTTAATTATAAATTCTTTTTGAACTGAGAGGTCTTACCATTGTGGTAAACACTACAAAAGCTGCTGCCTATTACAAACTTTCAAATGAGAAGGAAACCATGGAAACAAAGCTTCATAAATGGAGAGAGGAGTAGAGGTTGAAGGGAGAATAGGTGAATGGGGAAAAAAAACCTAAGTTGTATCATGTACAGGCATAAATTCTCTATGATGAATGCAATCATTATGCATATCCAAAATGTATCAATAAAATCTAACAAAAAAAATTCCTGATTTAAAAATTTTTAGTGTGATTTATGTATGAAAAAAAGAGACTTGCCAACCAACTTGCCCACAATAATGAGAAAGGTTCATCATGGGTAAATTAAATTTGAATGTGGTGTATCTGCAGAATTTTATTTAACCAGCTCTCATTTTGTCCTGTTTTTCACAATTATATAAAAATTCATCATTTGTACAAGCATCTAAAATGTTGAACAAGGAAGAAGTAAATATTGCACAATGATCAAAATAAAGTTGTGGTTTTTTAAAAGTCGTGCTAGACAAGTGGGAAGGAAGAAAGTTGAACACAATGAAGTTTTTATCTTTGACAGAGTGGTTTTTAAATCCCTGAAAAAAAATAAATTCTCTCAGTGAGATATTACATTGGTACTTTTTTTTTTTTTTTTTTTTTTTTTTTTTGCAGCACCAGGGATTGAACTCACAACTTCGCGCCTGTCAGACAGGCGCTTAAGTCATTGAGCCAAACTCCTGGCCCTGGTTTTTTTGAGGCAGGGTCGCACTGTGTAGTAGCTCAGGCCAGCCTTGCGCCAGCCTCGAATTCACAACGCTCCTCCTACCTCAGCCTCCCGAGTGCTGGGATTAAAGGCATGCGCCACCACGCCCGGCTATTACATTGGTACATTTAAAAAGTTATAATTAACATTTCTTAGCAAATTCATTATCCCCAAGTAAGACCAGTCGATTAATTTTTCTAGATTATTCTCATCAAAGATCAGGAACCCATCCAGAGTGAAGGAAATGTTCTAGATCACAGACTTGCTCTAGAACACATCATCACTGCGGAGTAGAACAAAGTGAGGATGATCAATGCCTAGCTGTTAAGAGCTTGACCCAGCTCGATCCAGACACAAATGGAGGATCATAGAAGGGGAGTTTTTCTTGTAAAGCAACACGCTTATTTTCCAACACTGTATTAACCATTTTACTTACTAGAACAAAGATAATTGAACAGGAAAACAATCAGCTACTACCTTAAAATAAATTTAAAATTGGTCCATAGTGAAGAGGAGACACTAGTAAAAGATTACGTAGAGCGAACACCTTATTCCTTATGCAGATATGCAATGAGAACAGCCGGTGATATTAACTCAGCTCTAGAGCTTGAACTTCACCACAGTTTAACATTCCACTGTCAGTGCTGATGCTACCTCAGTGTCAGAGCAATAAGTAAACTGCATTGCTGGGACCATGCAAGTGTGACTAATGCCAGGGCAGGAACCAGGATAAGGCAACCAAGACACAAAATGCAAAGGCAAGAAAGCACACTCTTGTTGCCTACAAATGACCAAATATTTGTGCCCTCTATGCTTCACTGGTCCCACTCTAGACCTAACCCAACTAATCTTGGGCACAGTAACATGGGGATTTGGGCACTTTTCCCCAACGGAAGCCCTGTTGAACATCAGGTGGAAGAGGACTGATGAGTCTGGGGCATCTAGGTTGGGGAGGCTAAAGGATGGGGGCGACTGGGGTCAGGTATGTGACCAGAAATGTTTGTTAAGAGGGAAACACAAGAACAGCCCCTACCTGGGCTATTTCCAGAAGATCCACAACCAAGATCCAACACTGCAAGGAGACATCTCAGCTTGGTGTAAAGCAGGACTACGGGCATAAGTCATTGGCCAAGAAGAGACTAAAGGTTCCCTCTGAGAGCTGAGCCTAGGAGTGTTTACTGCTCCCTCTCACTTTACCGTATCTGTGATCCTAGGACATTTGCTTCTTGATCCAAAAGAAACAGTTTTAGAACAAAAACTGAACAAAAAAGTATATTACCTTCATTCAAGTAGAAGCATATGGATGCAGGCACAATGGTTTTGGGGATTACTCATGAGGAACATGGGAAGTTAGGCTAGGGTGAGGCTGAGGGTTGCATTTTCTGCACTAGATTTCCTCCACATCAAAAAACAGACTCAGACACAACCTTGGGGAGGTGGAGGCAGAGGCATCTGGTGGGTGAGTCAACACACTGATCATGAAACTGAGAAACCAGCCATGCTGGGGAGCTGAGACCAAACGTGCAGGACTTCGGGTCCCCACCCTACCCGTCACTCTCATACTGCAGAAACATGTGGCAGGACCTCTGCCTTAACACCCTGTGTTCTCAAGCTTTCTGCCTTTCACTGTTCTAGTCAAAAGTGGAGCAAGTAAATGGGGGGGATCCAGGCTGCTTCTCTGCCCCATGTTTCTACTGCAGGAAGAGGTATGATGAATGGAGAAGAGGTGCTTTTTTCACTGAATGCTGCCCCACCTTTCTCCCAGAAAGCATTAGACACTGCTGCCACAGTAAAGGAGTTGAGCTCGCAATGGTCCTCCTTCTACACTGTTTGGCCTGAGTCTTCCCTGATCCCAGTATCCACATGTAGCACCAGCCACTGCCTCTGAAACCAAAGCTTTGTGGACTCCAGAGGCTGACTCATTCTTGGGAAAGCAGTGGGCAGGCTGGCCTGCTTGCAGCCCTCTCTGGAGGTTGCCATGCTCTTAACTGGCCCAGTGCCTGGAAAGCATGTTCCTGGTCCAGGAACCTAGGACCTGACTAGACCTTCCTATATTAGATGTGAAGAAGTAAAGGAGGAAGCACTTTTACTGATCCTCTCTGAAAACAAAGTTACGATGTCAAAATAAATCAGATGACATCAGGCATTAAAATCTGCATCAACCTTTACAACAGGAACACTTCTCAAGTTCACACGATATTGCTGTAATTCAGATCCATATCCGTCACAACCAAAGACTGATTTTATTTTTAATAATTTTTATACATCAAGTACATTATAAATATAAACTTCCAAAAATTAACAGATTAATCATAATTATCTTTAAAATGTGCATACTTAAAGATTTCACAGTCTAGGATATCAGTAATTTCATCTTCCTCAAAGACAACAGCTCATATTTCCTGTCATAAAATCACTGCTGCCAAATCAGTCAATTAAACTGTCCACAGCTCTAAAATTTTCTTATACACAGGAGAAGCTGATTGATTTCAAAAGGGAGAGAAACAAAAATGAGGGAAGATGAGACACATCCCTGTGAGATGACACCTTGTGGCCTACAAAAGTCAAGACACTGACAGAGATACTCTGTCAGAGCTCCAAGGTTTGTCTGAGGCAGAACTGTTTTGTCCGATAAAAGTTCCAACGAACTTCCAAATGTGGGGGGAAGACTCTGAAAGGACATGTGGGAAGAAAGTGGCATTCTGATAACTATATTTTTATCTCTCTACTAAGAGACGATGGTGACCCTTTAGATATGTTTAAGTAAATATTCTTGAGCTAAAGACAACTCATAAAGATACATTACATAACACACAAAATCCATTTTAAGTTGACAGAATTACAAATATGTTAACCGAAGGAAAATTAGTAATTCCTGGGGGAAATAATATGAGCAAGAAGATGGCAACAGTACAAGGCAAAATTGTAGACAGGCTTTGGTAATGAATGGTTCACAAAGACACAAGGCACATGGCTATTCAAAATAGCCAAATTTTAGAAATTCTCCCAACCTGGCCCAGTTTCCAGAACAAGTGTTTCAGCAGGTCCTCAAGCTTTATTTCAGTTTAAATGTGGAGGAAAGAAACAAGTAGGGATTGGAGAACCATGTCCCCAGGCTCCCTCTCAACTGTGGGGCATTCAAATTGCAAACTTGGTGTCTGTCATGGGTTGCAAACTTCAACATCAACCAGGCCGAAAAGTAGTATGAATGTGGGGACTCAAGCGAATGGAGAAATCTGATGGCTGGAAGGAGTTGGCATGTCTGCACTCTCCATCATGTGGACTAAGTAAAACGTGCACGGCATGGTCAGCACAGAGCACCAGCCTTGCCACCCTGATTCTGACAGGGGCTCCTCCAGGAGTATACATTGTTAATGGAAACAGACATGTCGCCATCTCTGCTGTCCACTCTAATCAGCATGAAGTGGCCATGCTTTGCACATGTCTCATTTCCACTAATTCAGCATCCTTACATCCCTTCTGAGGGAAATAACATAATACTTTTAAAAGGATGCACTTCCCCACATTTGAAAAATACAAAAATTATCAAAGTTGACTTTTTAACATTGGAGGAATACAAATGGGGTTCAAAACAAACATAATACTTTTAAGAGGGTGTATTTCCCCACATTTGAAAAATGCAAAAATTACCGAAGTTGACTTTTTAACATTGGAAGAATACAAATGGGGTTCAAAACAAGGGCTCTCTATGAGTCACAAAAAGTCAAATCTGACATTTAAATAAAATGGGAGAGAGAAGTGAAAATACATTAAGAACTCTATCTGGGGGCCTGCAGAGGTAACCAACTAATTAGTGGTTTGGTACTAAAGTGGAACTTAGTAAATTTCACTTGTGATGAGCATAACTTAAAAGCCCCCAGAAAATTTTAAGAGACAAAACCATATAAGCATGCATGCAAGTACACACACACACACACACACACACACACAAACAAACTAGCTAATGCCTCCCAATCAGCTACTCCTTGGCGAAACTAGGCTCTGCAGTGAAACTGAGCAATTACTTTTACAAAAGCAAAGTTAAATGTAAACATAAACAAAATGAGGTTTTTCAAGAGCCTTAATGTTACTATCGTATGTTATCCAAATAATGCACTTCGGGATAGAGACAATTAACAAGAAGAGCCAGGAAGTTTTTCCCATCTTGGAGACAATGGCCAGGATGCTTCACAAACTGGGCAGCTTGCAGTATCTGATCCTGGTATTCAATATACTGCTTACTAAGTGTCATGGACTCAAGAGCAGCCAAAGCCTAGAAGACAAGGAAGACAGGTGGTTACAGGTGCACATCACTGACTGCCCCAGGCAGAGCACGCCTATCATCATCTGGTTCCACCAAGAGCCTCAAGGGACGAAGTATACAGAACCTGAGTCAGTTCAAAAGGCAGGAGGTGATTAACCCAAACAGAAGGAGGCCTGCAACCCAATCCTCTCTGCCCTTTGTAGCCACCCTTCAGTGCTGTTATTTCCCTTCCTCGCCAAGAGCTACTGCGGCAGCTAGTCCGGACTTGAATCAGCCACACCCATTTCCTGAAACTGCTCTGTCCTCCTTACCATATCACTGGCTCCCTCCCTTCTCAGAGCTCAACAGGAAAGCACAGGCACCAGATGCCTCTCACTAAGGCAAGGCCTGTGTAACTGGCTTTTGGGTTGGTTCTTCAGTTACAAAACAATACCGCACTAATTGAAATTCTAAAGAAAATGGCTGGTAAGTGTAACTGCATGTAAGTGATACAGTGACTGAATCAGTCAACAAGCATAAAGCACAGGTCAGTTCCTTCCAATTCTGTATGACAAACAGCACAGAATAAATGGGAGAAAATGTTCCCACATCTCTCTTCAAAGTAAAGAAAAACGTTCTCTGGTTCCATAATTTTAATTTTTTCCTTCTTTTATAGAAGAGAAGGGAGAAAAGATTGTACATGAAGGAAGCAAAAAGTCAGAGGAGTTCTTAGGGTGGGGAGTTTTATTTTCCCACCACACAAATTCAGTCACCTCCAAGGTTCTAAAAGCATCCTTTCTCCACTGGGGTGCACCCTATCCTATGGAAGGGAACTGCAACACTACAGAATATATATTGAATTTTGGAATTTGCTTGGTTCATAAAATAAGGAAGAATTTTTTGGGGGGTGGTGGAGGCTAGTAAATGAACTGGAAGCTTAGAAATAAATTACCAGGAAGGCTGTGTAGAGAGAAATCTTAAAGCTAAACATAAACAACTAGGGATTTTGGTACCAGGTTAAGAGCTGTATGAACAGAGTTCAATCTAAGAACAGGAATCAAAGGGACAACAACAGGTGTAGTGGCATATGTCTGTAATCTAGGAAGCTAACACAGGAGGATCACAAGTTCAAGTTCAGGCTGGACAACTTAGCCACTTAAAGGGATCATGTATCAAAATTTAAAAAGAGTTAGGGAGGCAGTGCTGTGTGAAGGCCCTTGGTTCACTCCTTATGGTGCCAAAATAATGGTGGCAGGGAAGAGGCAAGGCACAAGACACTCTCATGAATAATAATGTCTCTCTCCATCCCTTTTTCTTAAATTTAGCCCCTAAAATGGTCCCCTGTGGTAGGTTGCATAACATTAATCATTCTGTAAAAAGCCCTTTTCAAGTCTGAAAATACCACAAACAAGGAGCGTGTGTAGTGTCATTACTTTGAGTGTGATTGATGGAAGGTAGGCAAAGAGGGTGCTGGTGACCTGTGGCCACAGCTAAAGCAAGATGCTGATGATGCTCCAGGTCCTGGAACCACAGTAAAACAGAAGACTCCTCAAATACAGCCTGTAAAGTATCTTACAGACTTCCCACCTACCCATGAGTTACAGGAATGGGAATACTGCCATGTTTTTAGAATAAACTGTAACTTCTCACAGGTGTCATTTTGCTTCTATTGGGTTATTTACAGCATTGGCTAAGAGTGGTCAACATTCAGACTCACAAAACAGGTAACTATCTTCCACTAGGGAAAGCACACCAAAGGGAACACTGTACTTCCATGGCATCAAGTGTGCAAGCCAGAATTGCCACCTTCCTTCCTTCTGGGGGAAGGTGTGCTAGAAAACTGCTAGCCCTTAACTTTTAAGTTGTTTTTACTGACCTGCTGAGCTTTTGGGGTAAGATGTAATTCAGAGCCAGGCTTCAAACGGATCTGGTCTTCTGTAGGAATCTGAACTGAAAGGAAGGCAGCCATACCCCGAGCAACCACTCGGAACCTAGGGTGTCAGGGAGAGGTCAGAAGAAGCAAGTGACTCTTAAAGTAAGCATTTAAAAAAAACAATACAACTGCATTTCCAGATCTATCATATAGTCAGCCTCTTCAGGAAAATTAAATATGATCCAAGAAGCAGCTTTAATCTTCCATTTAATTAATACACCCAAAAAATGTTTGCATAATTCAGATTCAAGAATGAAAGTGTTAGCAAAGATGTGGAATAACTGGAACCCTTGTATATGGCTGGTGGAATATAAACAGCACAGGTGCTGCAAGAAACAGTTTGGTACTTCCTCAGTAAGTAAAACAAAGAGTTATAACATTACCCTGCAATTCCATTTCTAAGTATATACCCACAAGAACTGAAAACAGCTGTGCCAACAAAAGTTTGTATATGAATGTTCACAGCAGCATTATCCACAATAGCAAGAAAGAGTGAAAAATCTAAACGCTCATTGGTTGATGGATGAATAAACATGTGGCAAACAAACACGACAGAATATTATTCAGTCATTTTTAAAGGAATAAAGTCCTGACACATGCTACAAAATAGATGAACCCTGAAAAATTTACATTAAGTGAAAGAAGCTGGACCAGAAGCCACAGTCTATATAATTCTACTTTTATTAAATGTCCAAAGATTTAATACACAAAATCATAAATCAACTAGTGTTTGCCACAGACTAAGAATAGAAAGGGAATGAAGGTGATTGTTTAATGGGTACAGGGCTTCCTTCTGGGGTGATAAAATCAGCAAGTCATAGCTACAATACTGTGAATGTATTATCACTTAATTGTACGTATTAAAATGGTAATCATAGTAAATTTTAAATGATGCGCATTTTATTACAACTTTAAAAAAAAGAATAAAAGGACTTGATTCACGCAAAATGTAAACAAGCCAAATTTAAGTGGAAAAATAAGAATTTTGTCAAATTTCACCATAAACAAAGAAGCATGAGGTTAAATGGTATAGAAAGAGTGGCTCCCAACATGACAAGCTATTCTACAAGATGACTGATGTCAGAATTGTATGGGAATTCCTTTCAACATTGACAGAGGCTTGGAAATAAAGCCATGATGCAGGCTGAGGATGTGGATCAGTGATAGAGCATATACTTAACATGCACGAAAGGGGAGGGGAAGTGAAGGAAAGGGAAAGAGGAGAGGAGAGAAAGAAAATGAGGAAGTCAAGGAGGGAGAAAGTCAGGGGAGGATGGGAAGAGAGGAAAAAAAAAGAAAAAAAAGAAAACCATGATACAAATAAGCATTACGAGATAGGATGGAAGAATAATGGCAAATTCTTTTACACCTTGAGATTTTTAGCAACAAGACCTAGATTTGTTTCTCCTTAGCAGTAGACCTCAGCTCATCTTGATGACTTAGCAGCTCACAGAGACCCTCACAAATTCTGCAAATAAAGTGCCCACAATGAAGCAGGTGACAGACTAGGGCATTTTAATAATAACTATTTATTTATTTAAGACAGGGTCTCACTATGTAGTTCAGGCTAGCTTTGTTTTGTTTTTTGGTACTGGAGATCGACCCTTGCACTTGCAGGCAAGCGCCTGTGCCGCTGAGCTAACTAAATCCCCGGCCCCGGACTAGGGTATTTTGATTTACCTGTATGCCATCACTTTTTGGCTCAAAACCAAAAAGAAATCAGTAGTATAATCAAGCTACAAAGTCAAAATATAGGAGTTACCACTAAAATATACTATTTGAACTTAAAAATAAAGTGGTTAAACAAGAAACAAATGCTATTTTGGAATACAAAGATGTAATCACTCTGATGTTTTCAGTATCACGTGTGTGAAGCCTACTGAGAGCAGCGACAGCAGTTCCTCACCTGTTGGACAAAGGTGACTTCCGGCCCAACCCGATTGCCCCGAGAATCCCCGAACTGAGCCTTTCCTCAGCCACAAGGCTTTGCCTGCTCTGAAGCATGAGCAAAATCTGGACAACAGATTCCATCAGGACCACGTCATTCTGCTCCATCTGGATCAGGGACAGCTGTAGGACTTGGTGCCACCATAGAAACAGCTTTGCTTCTTCCTGTGTGGAGCTGGGGGAAGATACCAGAAGAAACAAAATCAGAAGTGGATTTCTTTTCCATTCATATTTAACTGAAAGTCTGCCTTTGAGTTTGATGTAAAGGCAACAGGTAGTACTTTAAAAGCCTAGGCTATTTATTTTTATTCTGAGTTTCTCATACAAGAGAAACAATGTCATATTTAAGCTTTTGTGTTTGATTTATCTCACTTAACATTATGGTCTCAAAGCCTGGACTATACAGTGAGCTCAAGGCCAACCTGTACTACACAGCAAGACACTGTCTCAAAAAAAAAAAAAAAAAAAAAAAAAAGTAAAAAGACAGACTAGCATTCTGAAAGATAGTACTTTAGTCCTTTATCAGATTGCATTTGCTGAATTACACTTTGATTTTGTAATGGCCACTTATTATATTTATCACACAGAATTGATATTGATCACATCATTCCCTTTATCAGAATTTAAATAGAAAAATTCCTCTCAGGTCCTAAAAGTTTATATTTTATTAAAGCTATTTTCCTAGCTGTATAATTTTCTTTATTTAAATTTCTGAAGTGAGTAAGTTGTATTATAATATGCAGAATTCAATAAGCACAATTTATCCATTCTTTAATCCATCAGGTAACTGTTTAATATATTAAATTCTAATCTACTTAGTATAAGCACTTTCAAATAGGCTTCTTAAAATATGTTCAACAATAGCCAGGCGTGGAGGGTCACACTTGTAATCCCAGATATTTCAGACTGAGGCAGGAGGAGGATTGCAAGATTCAGGCTAGCCTGGGCAACTTAGAGAGATCCTGTTTCAAACTAAAATGAAATGAAAAGGCTAGGTACCTATCATACACAAAGCTCCAAGTTCAATCCCTGTACCATCAAAAAATAAAATAAACAAAAGTTCAGTTACCATTACAAAAAAAAAATTATGGTCTCAAGGTGCAACCATTTTCCCACAAATGACTTTAAGTTTATCTTTCTTCATGGCAGAGTAGTATTCTATGGTGTATAAATACCACATTTTCTTTATCCATTCATCTGTTGATGGACACATGGGCTGCTTCCAAGATTTAGCTATTCTGAGTTGCACTGCTACAAACATGGATGTGCATGTATTAATATGGTATCTTTACCTCTTTTAGAAAAATAATGAAAAGAGGAATAGCTGGGTCAAATGGAATTTCTAGTTTAGTTTTTTTGAGCAATGTGAGACAGATCATTCTCAAAGGGGAAGATGATCAAGAGACAGACGGAAGGGGGAAGGAAGGAAGGGACAAAGGATGAAAAAAAGAAATTGGGATGTGTTATGTATATATATCAACTCCACACAAGCAAAGTAAACATTATGTACTGGAAACAGGTACAAAAAAAAAAAAAAAAAACCAAAAAAACCAGGAAGAGGACCAAGGGAAGAGAGGGAAGGGAAAAGGGTTGAAAAAAGGAATTAAGATGTGTTATGTGGCAACTCAGCGCAACCCAAGACTCAGCGTGAACCTGAGGGGAACGCCCGGCCAGCCTCGCAGGGCACAGAGGTATGGAGCCCAGCCCAGATCAGCCCAGGACCCCAGAGCTGCTCATCAGGGACTGACCAACATAGCTGCAGGGCCTTGGAGAGCTTGGGCTCCCCGCACCAGAGTGCAGAGCGCATGTGAGCTCCATACTTCAGAGTGGCCTGTGTGCGCCGCATCATAGAGCTTGCAGGTCCCCGCCCAGCCAGGAGCAAGGCCCTGGCACTGTAGGCCTGGGACTCGCCCAGGCTTGCCCTGGCATAGCTGTTGCTCTGAACTTGTAGACAGACTCATGGTCTGGGCAGCATCACACTCCTGGGCACACTCTGCCTAGCTCCCTGGGACTGGGAGACCTTGGGCCCCACCCAGTTAAGGCGGAGGCTCCACCCCGCACGCCCCAGGAGGCCGCCCTCACTTGCTGAGCATGGGATCCAACTCTACCAGGTCCCACGACTCAGCGCAACCCACCACTCAGCGCAACCCACAGAGGAACGCCCGGTCAGCCTCGCAGGACACAGAGCCACATAGGTTCTAGAACACAATGACAAAACAAAAGACCAAGAGGCAGGGCAGTCTCAGTCCCTCAGCCCACAAAGAACAAACCCAAGAGACACTGAAATGGAAGACAGTGGGAGTCACACAAATGGACTTTCTGAAATGATAGAAAATGCAGTAAAGAAACAGCATGATGAAGCTATAGAGAAATTCAAATCAGAAATATTCTCTCAGCTAAAAAATGAAATGAGAATCAATATTAAAGAAATGTTGTGTGTATCTAAAGAAGAGCAAGATAAAAAAATAGAAGAACTTAAGAAAATGATAGAAAATTTGAATGAACAATACAAGACACAAACAGAATGCATGAAACAGATGCAAAGGGAAATGCAGGAAATGAAAAACTCCATGGAAAGCTTGAAAAACTGCTTAAATGAAGCTGAAGATAGAATCTCAGATCTTGAAGACAGCATGGAAGATCATGGCCATGAAAGAAAAGATCTCCTAAAAATAGTAAGGAACCAAGAAACAACAATTCAACAGCTGCAAGATGATGCCAAGAGAAATAACGTAAGATTAATAGGCATAAATGAAAAAGCAGGGGTCAATACTAATGACCTGCAAAGACTATTCACAGAAATAACAGCAGAAAACTTTCCAAACATGAGAAGAGAATCTGAAATACAGGTAAGTGAGGCATACAGAACCCCAGTTAACCATAACCAAAATAAATCCTCACCCAGACATATAATAATAAGGGTATCAGAAATACAGCACAAGAACAAAATACTGTAAGCTGGCAGAGAAAAGAAACAGATCACCTATGAAGGAAAGCCTATCAGAATCACGGCAGACTTCTCAACACAAACCTTTAAGTTAAGAAGAGCTTGGAGTGAAGTATTTCAAATCCTGAAAGAAAACAACTTTCAACCCAGATTGATGTACCCTGCAAAACTATCCTTAAAAATTGATGGAGAAATAAGATACTTTCATGACAAA
>RJWM01007617.1:0-26930 GCA_004363535.1 Dasyprocta punctata | reverse complement strand
GAATTTATGGCCACCAAACCAACACAAAGAGTACTGAAAGGCACTCTAGAAAGAGACAAAGATAGCCACAATCTTAAGAACAACAACCAAAGGAAACCACTAAGCAGGGCAAATAATTAAACAGAAAATGTAGAAAACCAACAACAGAAAGATAACATGACAGGGATGAGCCAGTACATATCAGTTTTATCAATCAATGTAAATGGTCTCAACTCACCAATAAAAAGAAACAGACTAGCAGAGTAGGTTAAGAAACAAAACCCAACAATATGCTGTGTACAAGAAACACATCTCACTCAAAAGGAAATTCACAGACTAAAAATCAAAGGCTGCAAAAACAATACTCCATGCAACAGGAACCCAGAAAAAAGCAGGGGTAGCTATTATGTTTGCAGACAATGCAAACTTCAAACCGAGAATGATCAAAAGAGATAAAGAAGGTCACTACATACTTGTTAGGGGAAAACTTCAAGAGGAAGAGATTACAATCATAAATATATATGCACCGAATATGGGAACACCCAACTATGTAAGACACTTCTTTATAGACATGAAAAACCAAATAAACAATAATACAGTTATAACAGGGGACCTTAACACCCCATTGTCACAGAGAGATAGATCAACCAAACAAAAAATCAGCAAAGAAATAGCAGAAATGAATCAAGCTTGTGAACAAATGAACCTAGTAGATGTATACCGAGAATTCCACCCATCAACATCAGAATACACATTCTTCTCAGCTGCACATGGGTCATTCTCTAAAATAGATCCTATACTGGCCCACAAAACAAGCTTAAGTAAATGCAAAGCAACTGAAATAATTCCATACATATTATCAGACCACAGCGCAGTAAAATTGGAAATAAATGACAAAAAAACCTACAATAACCGCATAAACGCATGGAAATTAAATAATACCCTCCTATAACCAAAGGGTCACAGAAGAAGTTAAAGAAGAAATTAAACAATATCTACAATTGAATCAAAATGCAAATACAAATTACCGGAACCTGTGGGATACAATGAAAGCAGTCCTCAGAGGGAAATTTATAGCACTAAACTCTCATATCAGAAAAATGGAAAGAACACACATAAACAACCTAATGCTGCACCTCAAACTTCTTGAAAAAGAAGAGCAAGTCAAGTCCAAAGCCCAAAGAAGGGAGGAAATTATTAAGATTAGAGCAGAAATTCATGCAATTGAAACTAAGAAAACAATACAAAGAATTAATGAATCGAAGAGTTGGTTCTTTGAAAGAGTAAATAAAATTGATAAACCCCTAGCCAACCTTATCAAGAAGAGGAAAGAAAAAACTCAGATTCATGCAATAAGAAATGAAAAGGGTGAACTCACTACAGACCCAGTGGAAATACAGAAGATCATCAACACCTACTTCGAAAACCTTTACTCACATAGACTGGATAACACAGAAGAAATGGACAGATTCCTAGAAACCTATGAACTACCAAAGCTGAATCAAGAAGACATAAAGCTGCAAAATAACCCAATTTCAGCTAATGAAATTGAAAATGTAATTAAGACCCTACCAACAAAGAAAAGCCCGGGCCCTGATGCATTCACTGCTGAATTCTACAACAAATTTAGGGAAGACTTAATGCCAACACTCTTCAAACTCTTCAATGAAATCGAAAGGGAAGCAAGTCTCCCTAACTCATTCCTGGAAACAAGTATTACTCTAATACCAAAACCAGAGAAAGACCCAACCAAAAAAGAAAATTACAGGCCAATCTCCCTAATGAACATAAATGCAAAAATCCTCAATAAAATACTGGCAAATAGAATACAGCAAGTTATCAGAAAGATTATACACCACGACCAAGTGGGATTCATCCCAGGAATGCAGGGATGGTTCAACATACGCAAATCAATCCATGTAATACACCATATCAACAGGGCCAAGGACAAGAATCACATGATCATCTCAATAGATGCAGAAAAAGCTTTTGACAAAATCCAACACCCATTCATGATAAAAACCCTACAGAAAATCGGAATAGATGGTCTCTACCTCAACCTGATAAAAGCCATATATCATAAACCAACAGCGAACATCTTACTAAATGGACAAAAACTGAAAACTTTCAACCTAAAATCAGGAACAAGACAAGGATGTCCCTTATCACCACTCCTCTTCAATATAGTTCTGGAAATATTAGCCAGAGCAATTAGACAAGAGAAAGAAATAAAGGGAATAAGGATAGGAAAGGAAGAAGTGAAATTATCATTATTTGCAGACGATATGATTATACTCTACATAGAAGACCCCCAAAAATCCATTAGAAGACTTCTAGAAGGAATAACCAATTTCAGTAATGTAGCTGGATACAAGATGAACACTCAAAAATCAATAGCATTCTTGTACACAAACAACAAAGTCACTGAGAGAGAAACCACACCCTTCACTATAACATCCAAAAAAATGAAATACTTAGGAATCAATCTAGCACAGGAAGTAAAAGATCTATACAGTGAAAATTACATTACTCTAAAGAAGGAAATCAAAGAAGATTTCAGGAAATGGAAAGATATTCCCTATTCATGGATAGGAAGAACAAACATCGTGAAAATAGCCATTCTCCCAAAATTATTATACAGATTCAATGCAATCACAATCAAAATACCACTTGCCTACCTCACAGAGCTACAGAAAGCATTCCTGAAATTCATCTGGAACCAGAAAAGACCTAGAATAGCAAAGGCAATTCTGGGCAACAAAGGGAAGGCAGGAGGCATCACAATCCCTGACTTGAAATTATACTACAAAGCTACTGTGATAAAATCAGCATGGTACTGGAATCAAAACAGACCTGAAGATCAGTGGAATAGATTAGAAGATACAGCCACAACTACAAACACACTTAGTCACCTCATCTTTGACAAAGGGGCCAAACATGTACATTGGAAGAAAGACAGCCTCTTTAACAAATGGTGCTGGGAAAACTGGCTTTCTATATGCCGTAAACTAAAACTAGATCCATGCCTATCACCACGCACTAAAATAAAGTCAAAATGGATCAAAGATCTGAATATAAAAACAGAGACACTAAACTTACTAGAAGACAGAGTAGGTAAAAATCTTGATGACATAGGAGTAGGCAGAGAGTTCATGAACAAAAATCAGATTGCACGGGAAACACTTCCCAGAATCAACAACTGGGATCTCATCTTACTAAAAACTTTTTGCATGTCAAAGGAAATCTCCAACAGAGTGAAAAGAAAACCCACAAAATGGGAAAATATCTTAGCCAACTGTCCATCAGACAAAGGACTTCTATCTAAAACATATAAAGAATTAAAAGAAATCAGGCCCCCAAAATTCAAGGACCCAATCCAGAAATGGGCATCTGAGCTGAATACACACTTCTCAGATGAATAAATACAAATGGCAAATAAATATATGAAAAAATGTTCAACATCAATGGTCATTCGGGAAATGCAAATTAAAACAACGCTGAGATTCCATCTCACTCCAGAAAGAATGGCCAAGATTCAAAAATCAACCAACAACAAATGCTGGAGGGGCTGTGGGGAAAAAGGAACTCTTCTCCACTGTTGGTGGGAGTGTAGACTGGTGCAACCACTGTGGAAATCGGTGTGGAGATTCCTCAAGAAGCTAGGATTAGAGATCCCATTCAACCCAGCTATCCCTCTTCTGGGCATCTTCCCAGAAGAATTGAAAACATCATACCACAGTGGTATCTGTGCACCTATGTTTATAGCAACCTAATTTGTAATAGCCAGATTTTGGAAACAACCCAAGTGCCCATCAATCAAAGAATGGATAAAAAAGATGTGGTATTTTTATACAATGGAGTACTACTCAGCTATTAAGAAAGATTGCATTGAGACTTTTGTAAGTAAATGGTCACGACTTGAGACTATACTCATAAGTGAGATAAATCAAACCCACATGTGTAAATACTGTATTATCTCCCTAGTGTAAGAAACGGAAAAGTATATATGATCCAAAATCTATAATAAATACTACGTAAGGGTAAAAAACAGCTCGAAGAGCAAAAGTAATTGGGAAGGGAAAAGGCAGAAAGAGAAAAGGGAAAAGGAAAAGATATAAACCTGCATATATGTATATGTAATACAACTACAATGAACACACTGCTGAATGTATTCATTACTGAGAAAGAACAATTAATACTCATATGATTAAATCAATTTTACATGTCTATATCTGTTAATGGAAGTAACCATTTTAAAGATAACAATACGCAATATCGCAACCATTGTCAAGTTTCTATCGTCCGGTTTTGTAAACCTGCAATGTTACTGTTGTGCATTTAGTCTACTCATTTGTTTTGTCTCTTTTGCTTGTTGTCTTTGTTATATATGTCTTTTTTTTTCTTCGCTTAAATAAAAAAAAAAAAAAAAGATGTGTTATGTACCTGTACTAACTTCCTACAAGGAATGTAAACACATATATTATACTCATGCACAGTACTAATAAACTTAAAAAAAAGAGCCTATGGTAATGGTGTTAATAAATAAAATGCTAATGTTACTAAAGTAACAGAATTTTTTTTTTTCCAGCACTGGCGATCAAACTCACAACCTTGCGCCTGCCACACAGGTGCTTAAGCCATTGAGCCAAACTCCCAGCCCAAGTAACAGAATTGTAATAACGACCATTTATCAGACATTCCCTGCCAGACACTGTCTTGCCTTTATGTTCAAAAATGTCACTTTATCTTCATAACCTAGGTTGAGTGTTAAGTGTCTAGATGTCTCCCCAAAGCCTCAAGTGATCTATAGCTGGGGCTTTTTCAGAGGTGGATGAATCTAGAGTGTGTGACTGATTCATAGTGCAGTGCTAGGATTAACGGTGTGTGATTACTAAATCAGTCCACTGATTGGTTGGGCACCACCCTAATCCCAGTGGCCTGGATACAATAAAAGGGACAAAAAGAGACTTGTCCTACCCTTGCTTTTGCTGTCTTCTTGCCATGAACTGCTTCTCTGCTGCAATGCCCCTCTGCCAAGCCACCATGCCTTGAAACAGGCCGATGATGGAATGAAGCTTCTATAAACTGTGAGCTAAATAAACCTTTCCTCCCTCAACTTTCCTAGCAATGAGAAAGTAACTAACACAATAGGGATTATTCTCTCTACTTAACACAACAAAACTGAAGCTTAGTGACTCAAAATGCTTTTGGTCATTGATAGCAAACCATTTAGAGCTTTCAATGATACAGTCTGTTGCCACACCCATACCATAAATTTGCCACTACCATCTTAGGACATAAAAAAATCTGCTCAGAAAGTTAGCCCATCAAAGGATGAACTTTTTGCAAACAAGTATCACTATACCTCACAGCCTTGTTAGTTTATGTGCCATTTGGTTCTGTGTCCTTAACTATATACTATACTTACCTAAATCTTCAATTCCAAGTTAACCAAACACAAGTTTGACACAGCAGCCAGTAGGCGAACGTACCTTGGATACACCTGTTCCAACCACTTGCTGAGGAGTAGTAGAACTTTCATTTCATTCCTTAAAGTCTGTTCACTATTTAAACACTGAAGCAAGTAGACATACAGAGTCAAGTAACTACCAAGAGCCAGGCACTCCTGCAGAAACTCTTCTATGGTGAGCTCAGGAACTTGAAGGGACACCAGGATGGGCCCCCATCCTAAATTTTGATTGAGGGAGTCTAAGAAAACAAGAAGACGGGAATCAAAATATAAGCTGAAGTCTAATTTTAAATAACAACTCTAATAAATCTATTCATGTTAAGACAATAATTTCTCACATTGGTCCTACAGGCCACAAAAGTCAAATGTACCCTGGAGCTTCAACTGGAAAACCCTCATGCTTGATGCCACTAGAGGGGATTAAGAAGTCAGAACTAAGGACTGCATATTTACAAATCACCTTTCTCATCATAGTATGATCGTTAACGTCTTCTGCAGCGGTCAGCTAATACTTTTAACTTTAAAACCCATTTTTAAGTACGTATGAATACTTATACTTCTCCAAGGAAAACTGTTACCAATTGACACATTATAAATATTTTACTTATCAAAACTTAGCTTATTCTGATGGAAACTTTGATTTTTTACTAACACAAATTTAGGAGTATTATTCTAATGCTTTTTAACTTCTGGGGAAAATAAGGAGGTGTTGTGCAGAGACATGCACAACACCTCCATGAGCAGACATGGATGGTTCATGGATTTTTAGGGTAGGGAAGATGGCAGGTTTCAGGCACTTACTGGACTCCTGCTCCTCCTCTTTTCTCTCTCACTGTCTGTAATATGAGTTAAGAAGGGCTGTTCTGAGCAACTTGTACTAATCAGACTAAGTTGTCTCAAGAGTCCTGAGAGTTTAAAGGCAAAGCAAGAAAGATAAAAGGAAGAGTGGGGGACAGGAGAGTGACCCCTTCACACAGTTTAAGGAGCATCACAAGAAACAAAAAGATTTCTGAAAACTCATTTACCAAAGGTTACCCAAAAGGGGGATCATTATTATAAAGGTTCTGGTGCACATTTGTTTTGAGGACTATGAGTCTGTCTATCAGAACAGAGCTGATCTGACAAGCCAAAACCAACATAAAATAAATTAGAGCTCTTCTCCCTTGAAATGTGTGACTGTACCAAGACACAGGCCAGAGGTTTTCACGCTACCTACAGATCTGTATTGGAAAAAGAAAGAATTACCTATCTATCTATCTATCCGGCCATCTTTCCGTGGGAAAAGTCTAAAAGAATCCTGATGACAAAACTTTAATCTTTCCTGGGAAAAACCAACACAATGAGAAGAGAAGATGACATTCTCTTACTTTCCTTGAAGTAGGCAGTGATGCAGGCTTCTGTAATCTCTGCCATGTGGCGGACAGAAGCCAGGCTCTGGCAGGCTGCTGTTAAAAGGGGCAACACCACCAGCCCATGAACTTTTTGGCAAATCCAGGTCCGAATACTTCCCCGCAGGAACTCAGCTGTTGGGATGCTTGCATTATTCATCATCATTAGGACTTCCATAAAGAGGCTGCTGAGGGCCATGTGGCGGGCCTGGCTGTCCATGTCTGAAAGGGAACACACACACACTCAGGTGGCAGGAATATGATCTGGAGACAATAGGAATGTGATCATAAGGACAATGGTGCTTCAATCTTAGTTGCTCTCCAGGGGCCAGAAGGAAGACTCCGGAATGTGTTTGGTTTTGGTGGATAGATGCAGAACAAAAGTATTTTATATGAGCAAAGTATTAAAGAGTTCCCTGAGTATAGCAGTGTGACAGAAGAATACCTTAACAAATGCACATATAGTAAGCTATTGTGAAACAGTAAATTTATCATAACATGTAATTACCTTTATTTTCCAAGTTTTGCTGATGCAAAACCAAATACATAGATCATAGCAGTCAATCAGTTTGGTAAACTAGTTAGCAACAGTATCCAGTCCCCTATCATAGCCGCTGCCAATGCTATGAACACTGTAGAGTGATTTACACAGAATCAAGGTTTTATTACTTAAAATTAGACATAAAAGTAAGGGAAATCTTTAAAAGGTTCCTAACAATAGCTGTTCTTCTCAGTCTTCTTTTTTTTTTAAACAGGCATATATGTTGCCCAGGCTAGACCCAAACTCGGGCCCACAGGCACATCACCACCACACATGGCTATTTCTGTTTTTTAAATAAAAAGAGCGAATTCATTTCATAAGAGAGCTGCAGAGCAGGAGGTCATTGAGATAGACTCCTTCACACTACAACAGAAAATGCACGTTACTGGGAGTTTTAGTAGGTAAAATTTTTGCCAATTATTTCTAGTTCTCCTTGAGTTAGGTACCTATTTTTTAATACACTAGAACTAAGAATTCAGTATTTGTGTCAACAGTAATAGTAAGAATTTGGAAGATCTGGTCACATACATCAAAAAAATTCACTATTTATTCAGTGTTAAATTGACTCTAACTTAATGTAGGATCTATCATGAAGAACTTTAAAAAAGAACCTTAAGAGAGATAGTAACAGTATGCGCACATCAATTTTTTTCATATATTTACATATTATTCTTTGTAATAAAGGTCTCATCTCAATTTAACTGAATAGCAATCTAAATTTTAATTTACCTTTTAAGTATGACCCATAGGGAAAAATGATAGCAACGAGTCTCACAACAGAATCCAGCCTGTTCATCATTAACAGGGCCAACAAATGTTTCCCTGAAACTATCTGATCCTATTACTCTGATTAGTCTTTCTAGAACACCTTTGCTTACTCTGCCTGTCCAGCTATTATTTAACCTACATGGCCCAATGACACATGACCACCTCTATCACTTTCTCCAGCACTGCCACCTGATCCTTCCTTTCCTCCCTCCCTCCTTCACTGTCCCTCCCATTCCTTTTCTCCTTCCCTTTTCTTTCGCAATCTAGATAGTATGAATCCTCACTCCAAGACCACATGAGCTTGCATTTAATTTTCAAAATAGATCTTTTCTTGACACACCAACAGCTGGTCCAACGCCAAGGTGAGAGGAGATAACTGTCTGCTCTCCTCTCATAGGAGCAGGCTGATTTCTGGCTCATCATTGCCGTAAAGATGTGAGAGTCCTGTGGCCTATGCATGGAATCTCCTTTTAAGGCTCCTACCTTAGGCAGGCCCCGGGCCTCATCAGCTCATCAGCTCCCCACAGTACCCTCAGAAGGCATAGGTGAAGCCAACTTTAGTACTTCATCTACCTTTATAGGCTCCTACTTTTACTGTTTCTAGTCTCTAAGACTTCCTATCCTTTTTCCATTTCATTAGTAAGTTTATTTTTTTGGATTCTTAAAAATGTTATATCCAGCCTTCCTGGTTGCTTTTAGCAGGGCAGATAGTCAGGATGTCTAGTTCACTAACCTACTAGCAGCAGAAGTGCTCTCTATATGAAGTATCTTGACAAGTCAACAGGTGATTCTCCTAGCTAAGAGCCAAACGCTAGGAAGGCTGCTTACTCGAACGTCTCCTGTTACTCTCCAATCATTAAATCCAGTCATCCAGCTCAAACCTCAGTCCAGGTCACCCCACACCAGCATCATCCAAGGTCAATGCCTCGGCAAGTTCTTTACACTCAGGGTCTGAGTGTCCTGTGTACGAAGAGCACTGAGACTGACCACTACATCTCTGGATTCAGGAATGACAGGGTCTTGCCCATCTTCCCCATCCCACAATGCCTCACACATGGCAGAAATTCACTGCATGAATATGTGACTTCCCACTGGTCACTTACCGGGTGGGTTAAAGACAATGATATCATCTAAGAGCTTAGACATTTGTTGCTCTAGAACTGCAAAGGTGATTTTTCCATTTTGTTCCAGAGTGCTGAGGAATTGAACCATCTGATGAGTGAAAGCTTGGCATTTTGGAACTATATCCTGATAAACAAACAAAAAAAGGCTCATTCAAATGAATCTTCCTGCCTGACAAATGCGAGGTCCTGCATTTGATTCCCGGTTTGGAAAAAAAAAAATGAATTTAAGTGAAGACTGTTAATTGAATGTACCCTGGGAGCATGACACTGCACTGATACTTGAGTAGGGAGGATGGGGACAGATCAGGAAGCCACTCATAGGCCTCATCCAGGACAGCACGGGGGGGATCTGAAACCTACAGTTAACACTTGGACAAGAACTCATGCTCTCCCAGGTTCTGCAGAATACACCCACTCCCAACCCTTCTTACTACATTAACAATGACACTAAGTAAACAATGACTATTTGCCAGGAACTTTCCCCAAAACTTTCATGTTCAATCCTCACAATATACTTTGAGAAAAGGTATTTCCAATTCAGGAGAGAAAACTAAGACCTGCCCAAAGTCAGAATGGCAATGAGTGGGGATCTGAGTCTGTCAACCTAAAGCTCATATCACCACCATCTCTGCCATTCTGCTGCCGACATGCAGATAATGAAACTAGTGGCCCACTGCCAGGCCTTGATCTAATCTGATCTGATCAATATATGATGCTGCTAGGAAAGGAAGTCTTAGTAAAAGAAAGGAATCAACCCAAAGGGTCCAAGAGGCCAATATGAGCACACAATGACACAGAGTCTCTAGCTTTCTCTGCTGAGCAGTCAGCAGGTTCAAGACTGTCCTCAGCGGCACTTAAGGGACTTCCACTCTCAAAAATTAACTCCTGCCTTTTAATCACCCTCTCGACTTACAAGATGTTTCTGGCCCTCAGTAGGAATGGAAAGGCCTGCAGCCACTTTCAGGAGCTTCACAATCGATTCAGCAGCAGATTCTTGTGCCAGGATGATGGATGGAGGATAATGACTGCTGAAATAACCTAATACACTCTGGTATGACACAATATCCACAAGGTGCCATGACAGTGAGCTAGTTTGTCCAAGGAGACTAAGTAAAGGTGAGTCCTGAAAATGAAACACAGATTTTTTAGATTGTTTTAGTTCCAGAGCCCCCAATTTCCCCAGAATGTGTCTCTAGTCTGTGAAAAACCACTAAGATGGCCTGTGATAAGCATGACATCAAGTATTTACTCCAGTTAGCACTAAGGAAAGCAGTACCTAAAATCAAGGCAAAAACACATTAATATTATGATCTGAAAGCATTCAGAGCCCAATTTTCAAAGGATTCTGTTCTGATAGTACATATCAACAATGACCTTAAGAGGGACACAGTACATTAAAGTAGTAATTACTGAGCTGTAAAACAAAATTAGTATTTTCTAACTCTGTGGGGTTCTTATCATAATTTAGACTCAGAGATGGGCTATCCAAGAGAGACAGGGTCTAGCTGAAGGCACATCTCATGTATCAAGCATCTATTCATACTGACAGAGGTGCTATGGAAATGAATAAAAACCACAGCCTAGGAAAAAGTGAGGACCTAAGAAGTCAAGTCTGAGAACAAGCTCCCCAAACTTACTGTTTGGTCAACCAGCTGAAATTCCTTTGCCAGTAGAATCATCATGAAAAGAAGGCAGACAATCATGCTCCGAGTTTCAGGTAGGGGATTGGGACTCCAGGCATCAGACAGCACACTAACCCAATTGACTTCACAGAGTACAGACCCAAAAAACAAGAAACAGCTCTTGGGGCTTCCCCGTTCCACCTAAAAAGAAACGCATGAAAGAGTGTTCTGTTTGTTGTTCTTTGATATATTTTGTGTATAAATCAAAGTTTCATAAGTTGTATTTTATAAAACAATTTTTCTCAATTACAAATATCATTCATAATCCTACCTTGCAGAGATTAAAACATTTGTGGTGGCACCTTTCCTTCCAGGCTCAATGTATGCATACATTTTTGAGCTAGCCTGTTTAGATTTTATTATCTGTCCCAATAATTTAAAACAGGAGAGGAAAGTCCTTCCTTAACCCACTAAGTGGATAGTCTCTGTACAGTGAAATCACTGAGCTGCAGGAGTGTCAGAACCCTAAGGTGTGCTGGGACAGGACAGAAGTGGAGTGTTAGTACTCTGTAGTTTCTAAAGGGAGATGCACATCAGAACCACTAAGAGGACTATTAAAACAGATTGCTGGGCCTGCCCTTTGAGATTTTTGGCTGAGAGCAGGATTGTGCATCTCTATTAAATCCCCAGGCAATGTTCATTTTGATGCCCCTAAGAGCACATTTGGAGAATTCTACATTAGGATAATATTTATACTACCTTTTTAATGTAATATCATAAACATGTCTCCACATCATTCTAATTGTTAATGACTGCATAATGCTTAAATTCTGTTAGAAATTTATTTGGGGGTATACTATAAATATATAATCAATTTTCAAGTTATATTTTATAAGCTTATTTCAGTATTTTTAATTTCCTTAAAATAAAACATGGCTAAATCATACATTTTTCTTTTAAAAATGAAGATTAAAGACCTCTGATCTACAAAACTATGATCAGTAGAATTTGGTGACGATTCACATCTTCCTATTACTATATTATGGTACTAATTCTCTTCCCGCATAAAAAATGATTCTTCAACCTCCTTTATAATCTGTTCTCTATCTTCGACCTTGTCCAATAAGTTACATACACACACACACACCCTTCAGTTCATGGACTTCATTCTTTACACAATCCTCGTTGCAAACCAAATTGGATGAGTACCCGATCAAATTTCCCCATAAGGTTAACACTGAACCTAACCATTGACTTTTGATTCAGTCCTCATCCAATTTGATTTGCAATCAGGATCATGGAAAGAATTCAGTTAATAGTCAGGGATATAGCTCAGTGGCATAATCGCCTGCCTGGCAAGCACAAGGTTGTGAGTTTGATCCCCAGTACCAAAAAAAAAAAACCAAAAAAACAAAAACACAGAGAACTAAGTTCATGAACCAAAGCACTACTGTATATATATGAATAAAATGGAGAGCACAAGACCCCAGCTCCATAGTTCAGGGGTGTGGCCCAGCTAGCCATGCTGCAGTTCGTGGAGGTCCCAAACTCCACTCAGCCAGGAGCAAGGCCCTGGCACCATACACCAGGGATGCACTCTGGCTACCCCATGCTCCAGTGTCTCTGAACTTCTCACAGCCAGACACAAGGTCCCAGTGGTGCTACACATCGGGGCACGCTCGGCCTAGCCACCTGGGTCCCAGAGGTTCTGAACTCCATCCAGCCAGGTGTAAGGCCCCAGCGCCACACTCCAGGAGTGCCTCCTCACTAGCTGAACAGAGGATCCGAGCTCTGCCCTGCCCGGGGTCCCAGTGCAATCCATTAGGGGAACATATAGCCAGTCTCACAGAACACAGAGGTACCAAGCCAAGCCTAGTCCAGCCCACAACCCCAGAGCCGCTCATCAGGGAGCAACCAACACAGCCGACGGGACTTGGAGGATTCGAGCTCCATCTATCAGAGCACAAGGCCCCAGCTCCATACTTCAAGGGTGTGGCCCAGCTAGTCATGTGGCAAGTCCAGGAGGTTCTGAGCTCCACCCAGACAGGAGCAAGGCCCCGGCACCATACACCAGGGAACATGCTCTAGCTAGACCCGTGCTCCAGAGACTCTGAACTTCTTGCAGCCAGATGCAAGGTTCCAGGGTGCCACACTCCGGGGAACGCTCTGCCTAGCCATCTAGGTCCAGGAGACTCTGAACTCCACCCAGCCAGGAGCAAGGCCCCAGCACAACACCCCAGGGGTGCATTTCTGCTAGCCACTTCAGTTGCAGAGGTTTGGAACTCCACTCAGCCAGGTTCCAGGCCCAGGCGACATGCTCCAAGGATGAGCCCTGCTAGTTGCAGGGAGGATACAAGCTCTGCCCAGCCCAGCACCCCAGAGCAACTCAACAAAGTACATCAGGGGAACACATGGCCAGCCTCACAGGCCACAGAACACAAGGATCTGGTGCCATAGTTTGGGGGGACGCTAGCCACGTGGCCAGCTAGCCACGGAAATATTGGAGGATTGAAGCTCTACCCAGCACAGCATTCCAGTGCAATCCATTGGGAGGCTACCTGGCCAGTCACACAGGTCCCAGAGGAAAATGACAAAACGAAAGAGCAAGATGCAGTCTCAGTCCTCCAGCTCACTGAAAAGAGACACTGAAATGGAAGACACTGGAAATCACACACTTAACTTTCTGAAATGATAGCAACTGAAGTAAAGCAACAACTCCATGAAGCTATAGAGGAAATCAGATCAGAAATAATCTCTCAGCTAAAACATGAAATGACAAACATTATGAAAGAAATGCTGTGTGTATCTAAAGAAAACCAAGATAAAAAAATAGAAGAACATAAGAAAATGATGGAAACTTTGAATGAAAAACCTAAGACAGAATTAGAATGCATGAAACAGATTCAAAGGCATATTCAGGAAATTAATAACTCCATTAAAAGTTGGCAAAACCACTTGAATGAAGATGAAGATACACTCTCAGACCTTGAAGACAGCATGGAAGCTTACGATCACAAAAGAAAAGATCTCTTAAAAATACCGAGGAAGCAGGAAACAACAATTCAACAGCTGCAAGATGATGCAAAGAGAAACAACGTAAGATTAATAGGTGTCAACAAAAAAGTAGGGGTCAATATGAATGACCTGCAAAGACTATTTGCAGAAATAATAGCAGAAAATTTTTCAAACATGGGAAGAGAATCTGATATGCAGATAAGTGAGGGATACAGAATCCAAATTAACCATAACCAAAATAAAATTTCACCCAGAGATATAACAATTAGGATATCAGAAACTCAGCACAAGAACAGAACACTAAAAGCTGTCAAGAGAAAAGAAACAGATCACCTATCAAGGAAAGCCTATCAGACTTACTTCTCAACATAAACCTTCAAGTCAAGAAGAGTTGGAGGGAAGTATTTCAAATCCTGAAAAAAAAACAACTTTCAACCCAGCTTGATGTATCCTACAAAACTATCTTTAAAAATTGATGGAGAAATAAGATACTCCCATGACAAAGAACAACTGGCCACCAAACCAACACTACAAAGAGCACTGAAAGACACTCTAGAAAAAGACAAAGATAACTACAATCCCAAGAATAACACCAAAAGGAAACCACTAAGCAGGACAAACAATTAAACAGAAAAAGTAGAAAACCAACAACAGAAAGATAACATGACAGGGATAAGTCAGTACGTATCAGTTCTAGCAATCAATGTAAATGGTCTCAGCTCACCAATAAAAAGAAACAGACTGGCAGAATGGGTTAAGAAACAAAATCCAACAATATTCTGTGTACAAGAAATACATTTAACTCAAAAGGAAATTCACAGACTAAAAGTAAAAGGATGGAAAACAATATTCCATGCAACAGGAACCCAGAAAAAAGCAGGGGTAGCTATTTTGTTTGCAGACAATGTGAACTTCAAACCAAGAATGATCAAAAGAGATAAAGAAAGTCACTACATACTTGTCAGGGGGAAACTTCAAGAGGAAGAGATTACGATCACAATATATATGCACCAAATATGGGAGCACCCAACCATGTAAGACAAACCTTAACAGACATGAAAAAACAAATAAACAATAATACAGTTATAATGGGGGACCTTAACACGCCACTGTCACAAATAGAAAGATCAACCAAACAAAAAAATCAGCAAAGAAGTAACAGAACTGAACCAAACTTGTGAACAAATGGATCTAGTAGATGTGTACCGAGAATTCCACCCAACATCATCAGAATACACATTCTTTTCAGCTTCACATGATCATTCTCTAAAATAAATCATATACTAGTCCACAGAACATGCTTAAGTAAATGCAAAGCAACTGAAATACTTCCATGCGTATTATGTGACCATAGTGCAATAAAATTGGAAATTAATGACAAAAAGCCCCACAAGAACCCCATAAACACATGGAAATTAAATAATACTCTCCTAAACAATCAATGGATCACAGAAGAAATTAAACGATTTATCTACAATCGAATGAAAATGCAAATACAAATTACCAGAACCTGTGGCATGCAATAAAAGCAGTCCTCAGGGGGAAATTTACAGCCCTAAACTCCCACATCAGAAAAGTGGAAAGAACACACATAAACACCCTAATGCTATACCTCAAACTTCTCAAAAAAGAAGAGCAAGTCAAGTTCAAAGCCCAAAAGAAGGGAGGAAATTATAAAGATGAGGGCAGAAATTAATGCAATTGAAACTAAGAAAACAATACAAAGAATTAATGAATCAAGCCTTCCGGGAAAATGGCAGAACAGTAAGCAGCAGAGTAAACAGCCTCCCTGAGAGATACAGTCCAGATGCTGGAATACAGCATCATGTGGAAGACAAGAAGGAAGGAAGTGGGTCCCCTGGACCCGGGAAGAATCTAAAGCAAGAATTGAAGTTCACAGAAAGAGTAAAAACAAAAACTTAAATGAAGAAGAAGGCGGTAGCTGGTGGCACATTTTCCCGGACCTGGACCCACTGTCTGAGACGAGCTGCTGGAAACCTGGGGACACACGATCAAGGTGACGTGTTGGCGACGACCCTGGAGACCTCTGCTGAGAGAGGCAGCAATTGGAGGAGAGTGGCAGTGGACAGGGGAGCAGACCTGGAAGACTGAACTGGCTGACAGTGAGTACAGAGGACTCTGTCCTTGCGCGGGAAAGAGTGATTGGCCAGGAACCATTTTGGAGTTGGGCTGGAAACGCCCGGAACTAGAACTGCTCCTGGCTTCCTCCAACAACTCCTAGCTGCGCACAGACTCGTGGAAATTGCTCAGACTGAGCCCTGCTCCTGCAGGCTTTCTAGGGGCCATCTCAGAGGGTCCCTGCGGGTAGCCAGCTTGATCTGGAAGCAATGGCCCCACACACGCTCCAGGGGCTGTAGTGGAGGATCCCACTGGTAACCCAGTCAAGGTTTGCAGGTGGGGGCCCCACCGCCACGCACACTCCACCAGCCATCAGGGAGCAAACACAGGCTGGGAAAAGCAGCGGACAGCCTTACACCAGCGCACCCAATGGCCACCATCAGATATCCATAATCAGTACCGGCCAGAAGAACCAAACAGCCTCACTTCAGAGAAATTGTAGCCAATGCGGGAAGTGCCTGGGACCCCAGTAAGCCAATTGTCCAGAAGAACCCAGGAATATGTCAAGACGAAGAAGCAAAAGGCAGTCTCTGGCCTCCAATCCAAGCAGAGCAAATCCAGGAGACACAAATGCAGAAGAGATCGGGAGTCGCACAACTGAAGTTTCTGAGGTGGTGGCAACTGAAGTAAAGAAACAACTTCATGAGGCTATAAAAGAAATTAGAACAGAAATATTAACTCAACTAAAAGAAGAAATTAAAAAATAATAAAAGAATTGCTAGGCATCTCTAAAGGAGACATAGATGAAAAAACGGAGCATAGGAAAATGAGGGAAACATAGAATTAACAATACAAAAAAGATTTAGAATACATGAAACAGATTCAAAGAGATAACCAGGAAATTAAAAACTACAATGAAAGTTGGCAAAACCACTTGAAAGAAACTGTAGACTTTCAAACCTTGAAGACAGGTTTGCAGCTTGTGATCGTGAAAGGAAAGATCTCTTAAAAGTAACAAGAAACCTGGAAGTAACCATACAATGGCTGCAAGACAACCCAAAGAAATATAATTTAAGAATAAAAGGTGTGAGTGAAAAAGCAGGGGTTGACACAAATGACATTAAAGGTCTATTTACAGAAATAGTATCAGAAAATTTCCCAAGCATGTGAAAAGGAAGTGACATTCAGTTAAGTGAAGCATATAGAACTCCAGCTAGCCATAACCAAAACAAATCTACACCCAGACATATAATAATCAAGATCCCAGAAATTCAACACAAAAACAAATATTAAAAGTTGTTAGAGAAAAGAAACAGATCACCTACAAAGGAAAACCCATCAGAATCACAACAGACTTCCCAACACAAACCATCAGGTCAAGAAGAGCTTGGAGTGAAGTATTTCAAGTCCTGAAAGAAAACAACTTCCAACCCAGATTGATGTACCCTACAAAACTATCAAAATTAACGGAGAAACAAGATACTTGCACGACAAAAAACAACTGAAGGAATTTATGACCACCAAACCAATCCTACAAAGAATACTGAAGGACATTCTAGAGAGAGATAAAAAAGACCACAGCTCCAGAAACAGTGGCAGAGGGATATCACCGAGTGGGGCAGACAAGTAAACAGAGAGGAAAAGCAGGCAACCAACAGCAGGAAAATATCACGGCAGAGACTAGGCAGTGCATGTTGGCCTTAACCATTAATGCAGATGGCCTCAATTCACCAATAAAAAGAAACACAGGCAGAGTGGATCAGGAGACAGGATCCATCAATATGCCTTATACAAAAAACACATCAAACTCGAAAGGGGGTTCATAGACTAAAAGTCAAAGGAGAGAGAACAATGCTCTATGTGACAGGGAACCAGAAAGAAGTGGGGGTAGCTTGCCCATTAACTACATTGTGGACAAGAAAGATATGGCATTTTTATCCAATGGAAAGCTACTCAGTTATAAAGAAAAATAACCTCAAGCCTCTTGTAGGCAAATGGATACAACTTAAGATCATGTTCATGGATGAAATGATCTAGAGTCACATGGGTGAACATCATGTTATCTCCCTAGTACAAAAAAAACTAGAGGAGTAACATTCAAAATACACAATACATATTGTAAAAATGAAAGGGGAGGAGTGTCTAAAAAGGGAAGACAGTGTCCATTGTTAATCTATTATCGTGCTTTGAGTCCTATATTGTTTTCACTGTTCTGTTTAGCTTGCTTTTATTCTATTTCAGTTTATGTAATTTTATTACATTTGATGGCATAGATAGCTTTTTCAAAGATGACAAAATACATTATGGTAGCCATTACTAATATCTGATCACCTTGTTTTGAAGCCCTGTATTGCTTTCACTGTTTTGTTTTGAGTGATTTTACTCTATTTTGATTTGTTTGACTGTATTATGACTGATGATACAGCCAACTGCTTAGAAGATAACAAGAGGCATTATGGTAACCAGTGTAGTTGAACTATTGTTTTGAAGTCCTGTATTGCTTCCATTGTTTTATTTGCATTGGTTTTATTCTGTACTACTGTGTTTGATCATATTATGCCTGATGGTATGGGCAGTTATTTTGAAGATAATAAGAGGTATTATAAGGGGATAGGAGGAAAGAAGGAAAAGGAAAAAGACACAATTTGTATATATGTATATATAAGACAGTTAAAATGACTATACTTCTGTTTTTTTAATTTTTTTAAGAGAAAAAAGACACAGAAAATAAAAACAAAAAGCAAAAGAGACAAACAACAACAAATCCAACACAACAACGTTATAGGTTTACAAAACAAGATGACTGGAATTGGACAGTGGTTGTAATATTGCATATTGTTACCTTCAAAGGGGTATAACTATATACTTATTGAAAAAAACCAGTTAATATGCATATGATCAATTTTACATGTCTATATCTGTTAATCTAAATAACCCCTTTGAAGGTAATGATATGCAATATTACAACCACTGTCAAATTCCAATCATCTTGTTTTGTAAACCTATAATGTTGTTGTATTGGATTTGTTATTGCTGTCTGTTTGTCGCTTTTGCTTTTTGTTTTTATTTTCTGTGTCTTTTTTCTCTTAAATAAAAAATTTTAAAAAAGAATTAGTGAATCAAAAGAGTTGTCTCTTTGAAAGAATAAATAAAATTGATAAGCCCCTAGATAACCTTATCAAAAAGAGTAAAAAAAAACTCAAATCCATGCAGTAAGATATGAAAGGGATGAATCACTACAGACCCTGTGGAAATACAGAAGATCATCAATACTTACTTCAAAAACTTTTACACCCATAGGTTCAGTAAAACAGAAGAAATGGACAGGTTCCTGGAAACCTATGAATTACCAAAGCTGAATAAAGAAGATTTAAAACTGCTGAGTAACCCAATTTCAGTTAATGAAATTGAAAATGTAATTAGAATCTTACCCACAAAGAAAATCCCAGGTCCTCACGGATTCACTCCTGAATTCTACAAGAAATTTAGGGAAGACTTAATGCCAACACTCTTCAAACTCTTCAATGAAACTAAAAGGGAATCAAGTCTCCCTAACACATTCCTGGAAACAAGTATTACCCTAATACCAAACCCAGAGAAAGACCCAACCAAAAAAGAAAATTACAGGCCAATCTCCTTAATGAACACAGAGGCAAAAATTCTCAATAAAATACCGACAAATAGAATGCAACAAGTCA
This sequence comes from Dasyprocta punctata, assembly GCA_004363535.1. NCBI lineage: Eukaryota > Metazoa > Chordata > Mammalia > Rodentia > Dasyproctidae > Dasyprocta > Dasyprocta punctata. Next base: position 7,246 of record RJWM01007617.1, on the reverse strand, counting down.
TCAGGAAGATTATGCACCATGCTCAAGTGGGATTCATCCCAGGAATGCAGGGATGGCTCAACATACACAAATCAATAAATGTAATAGATCATATCAACAGAGCCAAGGACAAGAATCACATGATCATCTCAATAGATGGAGAAGAAGCTTTCAACAAAATCCAACACTCATTCATGATAAAAACCCTACAGAAAATCAGAATAGATGGTCTCTACCTCAACCTGATAAAAGTCATATATTATAAACCAACAGCCAACATCTTAATAAATGGACAAAAACTGAAAACTTTCAACCTAAAATCAGGAACAAGATAAGGGTGTTCATTATCACCACTCCTATTCAATATAGTTCTGGAAATATTAGCCAGAGCAATTGGACAAGAGAGAGAAATAAAAGGAATAAGGATAGGAAAAAAAGAAGTGAAATTATCATTCTTTGCAGATGATATTATACTCTACACAGAAGACCCACAAAAATCCATTGAAAGACTTCTAGATGTAATCAAATTCAGTAATGTGCTGGATACAAGGTCAACACTCAAAAATCAATAGCATTCTTGTACACAAACAAACTCACTGAGAGAGAAATAAGGGAAACTACTTCCTTCATTATAGCATCCAAAAATATGAAATACTTAGGAATCAATCTAAAAAAGGAAGTAAAAAATCTATGCAGAGAAAATTACATTACTCTGAAAAAGGAAATCAAAGAGGATTTCAGAAAATGGAAAGATATTCCCTGTTCATGGATTGGAAGAACAAACATCACAAAAATGGCCATTCTCTCAAAATTGTTACACAGATTTAATACAATCCCAATCAAAATACCACTTGTGTACCTCACAGAACTAAAGAAATCATCCCTAAAATTCATCTGGAACCAGAAGAGACCTAGAATAGCAAAGGCAATTCTGGGCAACAAAGGGAAGGCAGGAGGCATCACAATCCTCAACTTGAAATTATATTACCATGCTACTGTGATAAAATCAGCATGGTACTGGAATCAAAACAGACCTGAAGATCAATGGAATAGATTAGAAGACACAGGCACAACTAGAAACACACTCAGCCACCTCATCTTTAACAAAGAGGCCAAACATGTACACTGGAAGAAAGGTGGTCTCTTTAGTAAGTGGTGCTGGGAAAACTGGCTTTCCATATGCTAAAAACTAAAACTAGATCCATGTCTATCACCATGCACTAAACTAAAGTCAAAATGGATCAAAGATCTGAGTATTAAAACAGAGACACTAAACTTACTAGAAGACAAAGTAGGTAAAAATGTTGACGACACAGGAGTAGGCAGAGTTCAAGAACAAAAATCAAATTGCACAGGAAATACTTCCTAGAATCAACAACTGGGATCTTGTCTTTAAAAAGTTTTTGCATGTCAAAGGAAATCTCCAATAGAGTGAAAAGAAAACCCACAAATTGGGAAAATATCTTAGTCAACTGTCCCTCAGTCAAAGGTCTTGTATCTAAAACATATAAAGAATTAAAAGAAATCAGGCCCCTAAAAGTCAAGGGCCCAATCCAAAAATGGGCATCTAAGATGAATACACACTTTTCAGAGGAAGAAATAAAATGGCAAATAAATATATGAAAAAATGTTCAACATCAATGGTCATTCGGGAAATGCAAATTAAAACAACACTGAGATTCCATTTCACCACCAAAAGAATGGCCAAAATAAAAAAAATCACCCAATAACAAATGCTGGAGGGGCTGTGGGGAAAAAGGAACTCTTGCCCACTGTTGGTGGGAATGTAGGCTGGTGCAACCACTGTGGAAGTCAATGTAGAGATTCCTCAAGAAGCTAGGATTAGAGATTCCATTTGACCCAGCTATCCTGCTTCTGAGCATTTTCCCAGAAGAAGTGAAAACATCATACCACATTGATATATGTGCACCCATGTTTATAGCAATCCAATTTGTAATAGCCAGATCTTAGAAACAACCCAAGTGCCCATCAATCAAGGAATGAATAAAAAAGATGTGGCATTTTTATACAATGGAGTACTACTCAGGTATCAAGAAAGATTGCATCAAGACTTTTATAAGTAAATGGACACTACTTGAGACCATACTAATAAGTGAGATAAATCAAAATCACATGTGTAAAAATCATATTGTCTCCCTAGTGTAAGAAACTGAAGAAGTATATACGATATAAAATCTACAGCAAATACTGCGTAAGGGTAAGAAACTGCTCAAAGAGGCAAAGTAATTAGGATAGGGGAAAGGAAAAAGACATAAATTTGTGACATAAATTAGTTATCTTATGTGTGTATGTGTATATATATAACTGTAAGATTGGGTTTTTACTAAGTAAGAAGGTGACCTTCACTGTAAGACAGATTAAATAGTGGATTGGTCTGGCAAGGGAGGCTGTGGAGTTTTTGTCTTTCTAGATTTTATACTAATGATGTTTGACCCCGACCTGTCCAAAGCGTGAAATAAGACATACACACACACACACACACACACACACACATAAGATAGCTAAAATGACTATATTACTAAATGTATTAGTTATTGGAAAAGAACAATTAATACTCATATGATTAGATTAATTTTTACATGTCTATATCTGTTAATCTAAAGAACGCTTTTGAAGATAATGATACACAATATTACAACCATTGTCAAATTCCTATCATCTTGTTTTGTAAACTTATACTGTTATTGTATTGGATTTGTCGTTGTTGTTTGTCTCTTTTGCTTTTTGTTTTTCTTTTCTGTGTCTTCTTTCTCTTAAATAAAAAAAATGAATAAAATGATGCCAACTAAGCACAAAAAATTTAAAAGATTCCATGCTTTGGATAGGTCGGGGTCAAACATCATTAGTATAAAATCTAGAAAGACAAAAACTCTACAGCCTCCTTTGCCAGACCAATCCACTATTTAATCTGTCTTACAGTGAAGGTCACCTTCTTACTTACCCAATCTTACAGTTATTTAAGCCAACTTTCATTCACATTATGGTAATTAAATATTTTTTACTTAGTGCCTGCCTCATCTACTAAGCCTATAAAGTCATTCTGCAATCTTGTATTTCTCTAAAACAACTGCCTTCAGCTTCCCTTGAGCTTGGCTATAGAGGAGTGGCTGTAAGGGCAGCACTGGGTGAGGTTTCACTAAAGCACTTAAAAAGCTTTAATATGTTTTACTAATCATCATAACTTATTGAAATCTATATCAATGAAAGCATTTAAGGTGCCTCAATAATAAACAGAACATTAAGACTAAACACAAATCAACTCATGACTAATCAACAAATGAACTAAAATTATCACAAAAGCCTAAGCCACTATTACTGAGAATTTTTTAAATAGAAACTAGACAAACCAGCTCCAAATGTCTGACTCATATATAAACTATACTGCAGTGCCTGTTTTTGTAACTATTGCTTCTACTGAAGATGCACACATATACTTTTTGGTACTTTTTTCAAGTCATGATGCATTGTTATTACAATGCATTTTATTGCCTATAATCTAATTATTCACTAATATAACTGCCAAAAGAAATTAACAACTTGAGTACCAATTCACATTTCTGCTTTAGTAAAATATTTAACAAGTAGTTCAAATGACACTAGAAAAACATGCATTCATGTAAACACCAACTAAGACTAAGCAAGACAAAGTCACTGAACTATATACCCACACAGCATTATCACACAAGTGCAGAGAATGGCTGATACTTTAAACACAAAATCTTAGAGCATGAGGCTAAGTAAAATAAATTAGACATAGATGGTTAAGCAGTATGTAGTTTCTCTTATATGAGAAACCCAAAATACAAGTAATTTAAAGAGCAAAATAAAGGATAAGTGATAGGAAACAGGTAGATTTTGTGGAAATGGGTAGGGATATGAAAGTGGCAAACGATGGAGAAATAAAAGTGATTAAAACGTGATACGTGTATGTAACAATTCCCCAAGATGAATGTAATTACTATGAATTACAAAGATATACTAATTAAAAAAAACCAAAAATATAAAAATGAGGTCTTTCTCTAGGCTTTAAAAATGGTGAGGTAGATGTTTTCCAGTCATTTGTTAACAAACACAAATTATTTCCATGAGCTGCTGCTTTCCACAAGTACCAATGAGGTGGCACGGAGTGTGTGCACAGCCCACTCTGGCACACACAGTCCCTTAGGCAGAGCAAACAGGGTAAACATGCTGCTCCCTAGAAGCAGGGTTCTAGGTTGTGAGAAGAAGGTTGAAGGGCTCACTTTGAAGAATGCCTCCATGAGTATACGGTCGGGATGCAGATCTTTCCACTGGAGCTTCTGGTAGGCACTATGGAAAGCATACAGAATGAACTCTGGCATTTTGGGTGCTGTACATGCCTCACAGTAATGCATCAGGTGCAGTCGAAGGGCTCCTTCATCGCTTGGCAACAGCTTGTCTAGAATTTAAAAAGAAAATACACCTGAAAGCCTTCAGTTGACATATGTGGGTGAGTGGATGGGTGAATGGATGATTTTTTTTTTTTTTTTTTTTTTTGGTACTGGGGATTGAACTCAAGACCTTGCACTTACCAAGCAAGCATTTGAACCAATGAGCTAAATCCCCAGCCCTGAATTGTTTTTTTTGAGACAGAGTCTCATTATATCACCAAGGCTGGCCCTGAATGTGTGGTCATCCTCCTGTCTCAGTCTCATGAGGGCTGGGATTATAGGCATGTGTCACCACAGCCAGCAGACAGTTTACATTTTTTAAGATGAAGCTACTATGGAACACAAATTTGATTTAAAAGTCTAAAATCTAAAGTTTTCAGCATTTACCCAATATCAAGAATTTTCATGTGTAGGAAGGGGGAACACAGGCATATTAATACAGATGAATACTTTACTTGGGCAACTGCAATGAGTAGGTGTTACGACAGCTGGTAAGCAGTAATTGACTTTCCTTAAAAACTAAATAAGCCAAGCGTGGTGGTGCACGCCTTTAATCCCAACACTCGGGAGGCTGAGGTAGGTGGTGCATTGTGAATTCGAGGCCGGCTTGGGCTACAACGTGAGCAAAGCCTGCCTGAACCATACAGTGCGACCCTGCCTCAAAAAAATAGGGCTGGGAATTTGGCTCAGTGGCTTACATGCCTGTCTGGCAGGTACAAGGTTGTGTGTTCAATCCCTGGTACCGAAAAAAAAAAAAAATTTTAAATATATGGCTTTTTACTGAAACACATTTCTGTAGACTGCTGCCCGCAACATGTATTGTCTCATGCATTTAGTGCTTTATTCATTTAGCACCTTGGAGGAAACTAATATTCCTCAAGAGGAAATGATCACGTTTCTCAAAAAATGACAAAGTTGGACACAGTGGTACATGCCTGTCATCCTGGCTACTCAGGAGAATGAGGCAGGAAGATTAAAAGCTTGGGGCCAATCTGGGCAACTTAGTGAGATGCTGATTTAAAAATAAAACATAAGCCAGGCGTGGTGGCGCACGCCTTTAACCCCAGCACTCGGGAGGCTGAGGTAGGCGGAGCGCTGTGAGTTTGAGGCCGGCTTGGGCTACAACGCGAGCGCAAGGCTGGCCTGAGCTACACAGTGCGACCCTGCCTCAAAAAACCAGGGCCAGGAGTTTGGCTCAGTGGCTTAAGCGCCTGTCTGACAGGTGCAAGGTTGTGAGTCCAATCCCCGGTGCCGAAAAAAAATAAATAAATAAAAATAAAACATAAAAAGGGCTGGCAATGAAGCTCAGTGGCATCCCCAGTACGCCTGAGAGGAAAACATATAAATATATATACAACAAATGGTCAATAAGTACTTCAAAAAAAAATACTCAGCATTACTGATCATTACACAAGGTAAGTGCTGGGGAGGATTCAGAGAAAAGGGAACTCATACATTATTGGTGGGAACATAAATTGGTACAGTCATTATAAAAATAGGGAGGTTCATCAGAAAATTAGGGACACGTAATATTTAAAGAGCGAATGGCTATAATTCTTCCATACCTGGCAAAGGTGGAGCAACTTCACAAAAAAGGTAAGAGGTTACAAACTCAGTAAACAATTGTATCAGTGACCTTTCTTCAATCAGAGGTAACTGTCTAACAAGTAAAATTACATTACATAGGAAAGAAAAAGTAAAATCATGACTTGAAAGACTTAGGGAAAAAATTACTATTAACCAGAGACATAACACAACATCTCCCTACCTTTAAAATTCTCATGCAATGAGGCAATACAATCGGTGAACAACTGCACAATGCTGGAGGCCACCACAGCATCACTCTCCAGCCAGGGATAATGCCACTGCTGACTGCTTTAAAGAAAAGAAACATGCTTAGAAATGGAAGTAATAATTAACTGTAGTTCCCAGAGTCTGGGCATGCCTAGGTTCCACAAAACATTGTATTATGTTGCCTTAATACATATTTAGGACCACTTCAAAGGCTGTAAATTCCTGGATGCAACTGTATCATGTAACATCAACCAAATAATTTTATTTCTTCACTTTCCTACCCTTTGTTCCAGTACAATTAAGTTTCAGAAAAGTGCTACCTAAATAACCTTAAATTAACATCTTTTTACATCCAATTTATAATCATGAACACCTTGGTTACATTTCAAACACCTTAGAAATGAAATTTTCCGCTACCCAAAGCATGAAATAAGTAAGTAAATCAATCAATCAATCCTATGTAACAAGAAGATGGCCAACAATTTCCAAACAAAAAATTATCAAAGAAATTCTTTTTTTTGTTTTTTTTTTGGTACCCTAAATCGAACTCAGGACCTCATGTTTGCCCGGCCACTGATCTATATCCCCAGCCAACTGAAAGAAATTCTTTATGTGAAAATCTGATTTTTGAATATGATCTACAAAGTTGAATATCAAAATAAATTCCATTAATCTTCCTTAGAAATAAACAAGTACCCTGTGCTTTGATCAGTCTACAGTCACTACAAAAATCCTGAAATCTGTACCTTATTCAAGCATAGACTTCCACTAAAAGCAAAGATCCAGAACCTTTCACAATATTTTCCCTAAAGGGTTCTTGAAGCAACATGGCTTTATCCAAAGAGTCTTGAAATAAGAGACAAAGACCTGAGCTTCAGTTCCAGCTTTGGCACTAACCAGTCAGTTGAGAGACAAGAAACATTCACATTCTCTAAGCCTTAAGATAAAATTAATGCTTCTGGAAACATAAAATCTGATTTCTGCCACTGTTGTAATTTTTACAACACTCCTAACAGGTTCAGGTGTTCACAACGTTTTTCTTT